>CM061158.1:17132988-17430488 GCA_030710495.1 Labroides dimidiatus
GTGCAGGGATTAGAAAGAAGCTATTATGTGGGTTCAGGCAGAGCAGTTTAAAAAGTGTTAGTCACAGGTGAGGTAAATGATAAATATCAGCTCATATAAATCATTCAGTCTGAGCTTACGAGATACAATAACTGCTCCGTCATTCATATTTCCACCACAGGAACGAGACTTGGTACCTTAAATGACCAACCAATGAAAGAGCATCCATTTCCTGTGGTTTATGATTCAGTTTCGTCACCCCATTAAAGACCTGCATGTGTGCTGCACATCTCCATGGTGACCACAGGCACAGACAGGACTTTGGACCAGGGGGTGACCACAGCTAATCAAAGATGCATGCAGGCTGCTGCTGTTGTGACTCTGGGATCATATGCTGCTGATTTGCTAATCCAATGAGCTGTGGTGGAGACACGTCAGCCACACAAACAGCAGAGGATGTGAGTAACATTAAGTGGACAATCACCTCCACCAATTCCAGCAACTGATACATAAGCGTGTGGCTGTTATAAAACCAGGACATACACTCATTTCAATAAAGTAGGAACATAACAAATCTGACCTAAAATACACCTTTTCAATGTGTTAACTATTCAGCAAGGAGCAGGGTAGAAATTTCTATTTTCAACCAAAAGCAGCCACAAATAAATGATAACAGAGGGACAGTGAGCAGCATTCATGGATGGAGAGACAAAATACAGAAAGCGAGCAAAAAAAAACAGCAAAACTAAAATATTAAAGAGGTTGTGAGGACTATCTGTTTATCCTCGTTATGTCCTGCCAGTTGGTTAATTGATCTTTTTATCTTTCAGCTTCAGCATATCAGTTTGGACAAAGCTTGCGCTTGAGTTTATGATGACCGCTACATGGTCGTAAAAACCATGGATGAAGGATGGTAGGGCTACACAGTTTCGGAAGTTTTGATTCAGAAAATAAAGCTAAAGCTGTATAAAGGCCCTATTTGGCAACCTTGACCAGAGCAGGGTCTGATCAGCCCAGATATATGGACATTAACCTGCAGCGTAGACTGAGAGTCGGTGGTGCAAGCTCTGCTAATGCTAGCCACAGCAAACCCATTGAATTAAACCTAGCCAATACAGGCTCACACAGTCTGCGGGTCAACATTTTGACTTTCTTAGTCTTCTTATTTCTTCCTTAGTCTTTTCTTGCCCGTAGACTTCTGGTCAAGTCAGAATTTTAATTTCCATTTGAACAACAAGCAAATTCCTAGTTTCAGAACAGCATTAGTATTGATATTGCTTAGCTTGTAGATGTCATGTGTTTGCATTCTAATTCTACAAATCTTAAGAAGACCATTGCCAATTTCCTGTATTTGAGTTTCCATAACAGGAAACAGATGCATCAATGACGTATGCATAGACCTCTACACAACAACATCACACACACACACTCAACATCCTGAGCTCTGTGACAACCAAAGCAGAATTCAAGTATGACACTTTGATGGTACCATTTTATGGTACCATCAGTCTTACCAGCAAACTAAAAATGATGTTGTCTTCTAAAATTTCTTTAAAGACATTGGGCTCTTAAGCAGATGTGCTCATAAAGCTGCCTTATGTGTCATGAAAACCTATCAGTAGGCGATGAAGAAGCTGTACATTGAATACAACAGTCAGTAAAGAGGACTTAGCAGCCTTCTTTTGCCTCTGCAGCATGTGGGGGGCATTACAGACTTGAGTGTTGACAGAAGTCCAAAAAAACAAATTACCTGGCACTGGTGAGACAAGTCAGTTCTAAGAAATACATCAAAGTGATGTGTACAGAAAGGAGGTTGTGCACACTCCCACACAAGCTATAGCCTGAGCTAAGTACTGACAGCACTAACAAGGACTTTCCCTACACCTCCATGTTTCTGAGTCACAGCAGCACTGCAGGCATTGAATGCAAAACATGAAAAGTAGCAACCTGTGTGGTATCTGAAAGTGCCAGTGTCCTTGCTGTAACCGAGTCACTGATCCTAAGAAATACTGTTTTATATCTAATGTACCGAAACAAAAAGCATGTCAAATTCGCTTTAAACCATGATTTTCCTGAGGTGCTTTGAGAGGCCTTGAACAGCTTGTACTTTGAGTGTGTGCCTTTGGGGCTTACTTGTGCAGTACAGTACCTCAGATCACTGAGTCGAGCCAAGTGGTTACAAAACATTTTGTCCCTTTATACAAACACGGTGCTGAACAATGACAAGCCTGTGTGAAGCTCTATGATGAACAGATGATTCTTCTGTCCATTTATTTTATCTATCAGCCACATCGGCTACAGCTGGTAGCTTTCTTCACCCCTGAGCTTCAGCCATGACATCCCGGGAGAAACTTAGCGCACAGTCAAACTGGCCATCCAAACCGTACTGAACTCAAGCACGATTATCCCCCCTGCAATGCCACTCATCCGCTGGCCAGTACAGCTCATGGTCACACTACTCCAACATGAACCTGACTTTAGGCACAGGCATGGCCCGCCTACGTCACCATGAAGCGTCCATTTACATGGAGTGCAGTCTCATCAGAGTCAGCACAATGAGACACAGAGAACAGGATTACAACTTAAGTGACTTTTGGGCTCATGTTAAGTTGTTTTGGTCCGACACAGCCCTTTATTATTAGTTGAAAAAACTGTTGAGAGGAGCGGTCGTGGCGATCGTGTCCGTGTGTTTGTGCATGGTGTACCATGCTGAAGCACACCTCTCCAAAGCGTGCCAAAGAAAAGAAGTGAACCGCGCTCAAGCACAGTATGCTTGCGGTCACACTGGCCAATAAATGGACTTTAGGGCTGTAGTGTGCTTAAGCATAGTACGAATGGCCAGTGTGACCTCGTCCTTAAATGGATGTGTGTTGTGTCAACATTGTTTCTGACCTCCTTCAACAACAAGCTGAAATTTTAAACAGTTCAGTTGTAAGGACAGGGCAATATGACACTTCTAGGGCAAACTTGCTATTTTCATCAACCCTCTCAAGCAGAAACACATACAAAAAATATCGGACAGTATTGTTTGAGTGCAAAAAAATGTATTAGATTTCTTTTAAACCAGGAACAAAACAAACAAAAAAGATGTTAAAATGTTTGTTTCTTTGCAGATGATGCCCTGTAATCATCCCAATGACATTGTATGTCAATTTTTTTTTTCATTTTAAGCTCATGTTTAAAGGGTAATAAGCGGTTCTTAGTCTACTTTTTAAACAAGCCTAAACAAGGTAGCACCCATCATCAGCACCTGAGTGCCATGAGGTCTCCCAGCTCCTGTTACACAACAGCACTAGGGTTTCTGAATGGGCTTAAAATATTAAGAGACATGCTGTGAAACTGCAGACTTCACACACAGGCCTCTCTGCATGGATGGGCAAATAACCTTTACTCATGTGAAGGCTCTGGTGTGCGCACAGGAAAAAAAAAATCCTATGATATGTCAACTATGATTTATAATTGATGACTGATTAAGAACCTGGCAGTAGCTGCAAAAACTTAATGCAGATTCTGTTTCCATGCAGATAACAGTTAGTAAGGGTGGCTGTGTGCAAGTTTATGACTAAAATTATCAATCTGTGATTATTTAACAGCTTCTCAAACCTCAACATGAATCTCCATCTAAAATAGTGGCATAGTAGTTGATTATTACATGCATGCTGCCACATATTTTATGGAGAAGTAATGTGTGCAAAAATATCAGCTTCAAATTTGGAACACTAGACCACTGAATCAGCACTCTCTGTTCAACCAGTGAGTGAGTTTCGGCTGAACTCTTGCTGCACGTTGCAGCTTTAAGCTTTGTGGTTAGAGGGTAACTAACCAGCAGCAACATGCAGAGCATAAGTGACAGCTGACACCGCATCCACACACAATACAATACAGATACACTCTGATAACAACAAGCTTTGACCTCACTTCCTATGACATCAGCAGTCTTGATGGGGGGATGGGAGGCTCAAAAGTAGCACTCCTTCCCTCTCTCTCTCTCACCCTCCCTCTCTGACTGAAGCTAAGCTGTGCAATGTCTTGACAGAACCCTTCATTGCTGACATACAAACACAAGCCCCCGCTTCCTCTTCCAAAAATACTCCTGCCACCCACACAAAGAAGAGAGACGCTCCAAGTCTAACACTGCAACTTTAAAGACATTCACCTGACACGATTATTTCCTTCTGCAGAATCCAAAGTAGCAGCTTCAGTTGCTAAGTGACAACAACATTCTTGCCATTCTCCCCTTCAAACACATGAACGCAGCACAGCAGAGGAGGCAAATTTCCTGTTCTCACCTCTAAAATGCATGAGGGCAACAGGCTGGAAAGGCCCATTAGAGCTCGGTGCATCCAGAACCATCCCGCTGGCAGCTCTAGCACATGCCAACATCAGAGAGCGGAAGCAGGAGACAGGAGAGGAGAGGGCAGCCCAGGCTAAGGCGGAGAGCCAGCCTCCATTTTAGCACGAACACTCGGAGCAGAAAATGAAGCTCCCCTGCTGCTGGAGGGAACCAGCTAGTTAGTGATGTCATAGCTCAGTGCAGCTGCGCAGTTGGCTGGCTGTAATCACATGGGCCGGGCTGTCGGAATAAATAAACATGAGGGAAGGGATTGGCTGCTGGGCTGAGGGGGAGTGGGAGGGACTGTTGCTGTGATTGGAGCAAGACAGCCACATCTGTCAAGAGTTTTAAAGTGCAAACTACAGATATTCAACTGTTCTAAACCTCTAAAATATACATAAATAAATACTACATAAAAGCACATTGTTATCTAATATTTATAAAAGAGTCAACAAAGAATCACAAGCCTGAAGCATGTGGCACTACAGCCCAATTTCAGACATGATTTGGACTAAAATTCTGCAAGATTCATCTGAAACACAACCAGACAGGCACCACAATGTTTCCCTGCTTAAAGCCCTTCATATACGTGTGTGCCGTCTGTGTGTGTATGTATGCGAGTTCTTGCGTGACAGATGGCTCTCCAGGACCACAGCCTGAGCCCAGGTGTATGTGACAGAAACAGGAAGGCAGGAAGTCTCAATATGAGCCACACAGGATGTGCATATGCAGTGAGCAGCACTGTCTGCCTCTTTCAGCAGCACAGGAGACAAAACCGTGCACTGTGAAGCTGTGCAGGAAAAGAGCCAATCCACAGTGATATGGGTGGCAGAATTCATCAGTTTGTGTGAAGGTGCGCATCAGGCTACAAACGTATGTTCTCCAGGATGAAAAACAGCTACCCAGACCTCTAGAGTAGGGTACAGTGTCCGTTTGATGCAGAAGTATCAACAAGGTTTAATTTGATTCCAATTTATCTTTTCACATGGCTAAAAGGAAGTCAAGAAACTAATCATTTTTTGTCATCAATGTTTACTGTCAAGTAGACATGGCTGCAGGTTAAGAGAAGCATCAAACTTTAAACTATTTTTTTAATGAGGTTCATAATCAAATGTGCACCTTTTTAAGGAACTGCAAGAACTCTCGTTTGGTGTTGATTGCAGTGACACTGTCAACCACTGTTGTAATATCATGGCTCTTACCAGTGCGTGTTTGTTTTAAAGCAAAGTGTTTATAATGTGACAAACAGCAAACTTTGTAAATTCAGTTTGTAGCATGGTACCGCAAATCCTACCTGTGCCCATCTACCACCTACAACCTCACCAAGCAGACCACCTTGTTTTTCATTTTGATGGTTTAAACAGACCACTGCAGTAGAACTGCTGCATGTTGGGTGTATTGTGCATGATCGCAAATAGCTTAACCCATGTTTTAGCCCGTGCTCTACCACTCTCCTGTTTAGCTTTCTTCTGCTCCTCTCTTTTTCGTTTTGACAGTTCAGCTCTGGTGTCTGCCATTAAAACAAAACAAATCCAAGAAATTGTTTTCTAAAGAGGAAATAAGACCTTGCAAGGCCTTTAAGACAGTGTTTTTGAAAAACCTAGACTGTAATTAATATTTTCAACAAACTGAGGATGGTTCAACTCCTAGCATAAGGGTGACACAGCTTTTGGTTTGGAGGTTTTGTGCTGCTCCAAGGTGGGTTATCACATTTTTTAAAGCACCTAATTTCTATAATCCACAGACACATCCTCTCTTTACCAGCTGAGATCTGTTGTTACCATTTCACAGTACAACAAAAAAACACTTTGTTGATTTGTCTCATGCCAGTGAAGTCTTGCTAGTTAACTTGTTCTAAATAAAAATCTGTATTGTGTATTTGTTATGAGATAAGACCACTAAAAACAAAGAAAATGGTGAAGTAGGAATCAGAGTTTATGAACTGACAGAAGTCCAGGATTACTTCTGGCTGAGTCTGATTTATCAAATAGAGAGGTAATTCATGAACAGGGTTTACTTTAAGTGAATAATGCGCTCTTTCTTAGTACACTGTTTGACAGTCATGGGGTTATCTCCCATCAGTAGATCTGTTGTTCTGACCAGGACAACACTGAACACACCCACTTGTTACAAATTCTCCCCCAGCACTGATTTGGCACATGGGTTTGTCAGCCTTGAGCTTTCTGCTGTGTCTGTGCTATTTCTGTCTGTGCTAAGAGAGAGTGAACTTGTGAGGCATCATGAGTCTCGTCATGGAAAAGATGGAAAGTGTGCTGGCCTCTCTCATATCAGAGCCTTCTCTAAATCCATCATTGATAGCAGCAGGTCAGCTGAAAATACACAGCTGAGTGGTTCATTTACAGGCCTGTTGAACCTCGGTGACATTGTTCCCCATAACAGCTCTTACTGCCAAACTGGGTTTGGTAAAACAGGACACTCACAGGTAAGGCTTTTTTTAACAGAAGCTGAACTTTCTCCTTAAGCTGTTTCCACTGATAAAAGCACAGCTCTCTATCCATTCTCATTCATCTTACTCCTTTGACAGTAAACAAGAGAGATTTATTTCAAAGCAGTTACTTTAAGCTGATCTGTAGGGGCTGTACCTGACTCAGAAATGTGCCCCGGCCAATCAGCTTGTCTGTTAAATTATGAAACTTAAGACGTGTTTCGTTTGCTGTTCATCCACACCCTGTTCCTCAAAAAGCATACATGAGTCTCATGTTTTACCCACAATACTGGGTATTAAAGCCAACTGCTGGTCTGAAATTGGAACATTTTTAGCTGACTATTTTCTATGTCGCCTGCCACTAAAACTTTTAAATGTCTTATATAGCTGAATCATGTATTCAGGTCAGCTGGAGAACAGAAGTCTGCAGCGGTTCATCCACAGCCTTCCCTCCCCCAGCGAAAGGCAGATTTTGAAAATAAATCCTCTTAATTTAGTGTTTGTACCAACTTTTAAACCCTCTGCAGATACATTTGCTCTGCGTTAAACCTTTTAAACGGAGACGCTGATTGAATCCCAAGAAAAAACAAACTGAATTCTTGGAAACTAACATGGCAACTCGGCACATTGACTCTCCTCATGTCTCATGTCTTGATCAAATGAGGAAAATAGTGGAAAAATATTGATTTGGTTTAGTGACAGTTAATTTGGAATGGTTTTATTTCAATGCCCTTGCCTGTTTAAAAAAAAAGCCAGAGGATATTGTATAATAAGGGGAAACCTCGGCAGTAAATTTGAGCTCCTTGTGAAACCCTGTACGCAGGGGAATTTGGTGTACTTCTAGTAACCCTGACAGAGTCTTCCCAACTACAGCCCAATTTACTGGTCGAATGGAATACCTTCAATAACCAATGAGAGGAGCAGACTGGGGAGTGTTATTTCCTGAAAGTTGCGTTCTCTAAAGCCCCGTTTCCACCAAGCGGTTCAGTTTGGTTCATCTCAATACATCACACATTTCGTAGCATTTTCTCCGACTAAAATCGGGACAGGTCCCCAAATAACCAACCTGTACCATCCCACTTTTTGGTACCCTTCTGTTAGAGTGCCAGACATACCAATCCGACCTCAAAAAGTGGAGCAAGAAAAACTGCAGTTCGTTGATTGTTGAAAGAATCGTCACTTCCTGTGCGACAGTAGTAATAACAACACATAAGCCTGCCATGTTTAAATCTCCAGTCGACTTCGGGAAGAAAGCTTTCTTTTTGTTTTGAAAATGGCATCAGGACAAAGTTTACTATGTCATGTTTTTCTTCTTTGTTGGATTTATTAGAGGGGTACACTGTGTCAAGCTGTTATGTAGGACTATCAGCACTTGGTTTACACGCTGCCTACCAAGAACAGCACAGTTGGGTGTGGAAACGCAAACAGGATCAGGCTTTAACAATCAGACCTGTACCAAACTGTACTGACCCCCATACCGCACTGCTTGGTAGAAACGGGCTTTACAGCTCCCAACAGCCAGTGGATGTTGATAATTGCCCCCCTCCTCCGATGGAATCATTGCCACCAACATTAAGCTGAGTTGTGTGGTCTTCCAGAATTGCTTAGTGTGTGTATTCAAAGGATTGTCGCGTTAAAAATCAGTCTGAAGTCTCCTTATGTATGTGGTGTCTCGTGATTTTAAAACCAATTAGGATATAAAAGTCTTCTCTTGTGTGACTGGTCTTACACAGACTACAGATGTCAAGAGCCAAGCAGCTCAGATTTTCATCAAAGCAGATAAAAAGTGTTTTTTTCTGCAAAGTGACAACACCCACAACCTGTAGGCTGATATCAGCAATTTCCAATCAAAAGCTGTCTATAACTTGTTATGCAAAATTTGACTAATCAGATGGTATTATAAAGTGTGAAAAACCCTCCAGCGTGGGCACAAAGAAAGGTTGTTTTCTAAAGTAACCATGAGAGTTGAGTTGAGTCAACCATAGATATCTAAAGCTTCAGCAGCCTGATCACAGCCAGTGAGTTATGTCATTGTTTTTGTGCTTTACTCAAAATGTTTAACAAGGGAAATCTCTCTCATGAGGCGTAGGAGTCTTTTCCTCTAACACATGCAGTGGTGGCAGAGGAAACCCTTCCCTGAAGCCTGCCTTGCCCTTTAGCATCCTGCTTAAGGTACCTGCCAAACTGCTTGCAGTGTCACTTTAAACTTGTTCCCTGCCTTTTTGAACAAACCTTTCTTTGCAAAAACCTGCAAGATGATTATTTAAAAAAGTTTAAGATGGAGAGAAAGAACCAACATGCCAAAATGTTAGGACTTGTGTCTGAGTAAACATTATTGGGGACAGTCTGTGTTGCATAGATGCTCTAGGTGGCAGTAACTACAGACTCAAATAAATGCTGCAAGGAGCGATGACCAGCCTTTGCAGACACACACATCCAGGTGCAAACTAAGCATTTTACCATCACAAAAAGTAATTTAATAGAACATTAGAGCTGAACGCCGTTATGTATTATGATTACACATATCTGCGGGGACTAAACAAAAAGAAAAAAAACGTCAAAAATGATGATGTTCATGATGTGCACAGTTCCTGTCTCATGAATTTGGGTTAAAACATAGCTAGTCTTGAGCAGTGAGAACAAATTTTATGAAATCTATATATGAAAGTATAAATCCTAAGTTACCAATCAGATTTTTTTAAGATACAATGAGCAAAAAAAAAAAAAAAATCCTTGTAGTCAAATTTGATATTAGGGCGCTGTCACACTGGCCAAACATACTGTGCTCAAGCATGCTACAGCCCTAAAGTCCAGTTCATTTGGCCAGTGTGACCGCAAGTATACTGTGCTTGAGTGCGGTTCACTTCTCCTCTTTGGCACGCTTCAGAGAGGTGTGCTTCGGCACGGTATGCTTCAGCCAAGAGCACGCAGACACGATCACCACAACCGCTCCTCTTGACAGTTATTTGAAGCAATAACGGGGGTGTTAGAGGGATGTGTCAAACCAAAACGACTTACCATGATCCAAAAAGTCACTAAAGTTGTAATCCTGTTGTCTCCCTCCCATTATGTTGACTGATGTGACCATGCTCCATGTAAACAGACGTTTCATGGTGATGTAGGCGGGCCATGTGTGTGCTTAAAGTCTGGGTCATGTTTGAGTAGTGGACCACGGGGCCTAATGGCCAGCAGAGGAGTGGCACCGTGGTGGGCCGATCGTGCTTGAGTTCAGCACGGTACATTTGGCCAGTGTGACCGCGCTCTTAATCGCTAGGGTACCAGAAATAGTATAGGGTCCATTTTATCTTTTAAACTTTTCTTTATGCAGCTGGACCTGGGTAACTATTTTTCATTCCTTCATGTTTTAAAGATGTTTGAATGACAAACTGAATGTTGAACCGGTTTTTGTAAAATTGAAGGAAAATTCAAATCTGAAAAGATCTGCTAGGGACTAAATTGGAGGTGAAAAACATGGGTGGGAAATGTATGGATGCAAATTGAGAGGTGTCAGCATCCTCATTGTTCTCAAGCAACACTTCGGGGGGGGGGGGCGCTATGGAGCATTTTTTATTTTTTTATTTTATTTTTTTACAAAAGACCTGTATATTATCAAACGTTCACACACAACTGACTGTCTGAAATACATTGTGAGTTTTGGCACAAATTCGGTATGAACTTATCATTCTTTGTCTTTTTTTTAAGGCCTGAGTGGTAAAGCTTCCATAGACAGTCACTGCAAAAATTTATCCGTTGTTTCAGCTCCATTTCCATTGGCTGAAAAGCAGGTCAAAGCTTAAGAGGACTGCAGGAAATATGTCATAATCCTGTCACCTATGATCCTGTTACAAGCCAGAGATTCATCTTCTTACATATTCAAGACCTATGAACCTCTCAAATGAAACAGAGCATCCCATCAAAGAACAGTATAAAAAAAACTAATCCTAAATGATTACTTTTATCACACTAAATGCACCATCTTAAGTGTCCTTTATGTAAGATTTTTAAAGACATGATGATATGTTGGTAAAGAGGAAAAAGACACATGATGAAAACAGCTGATAAAAGGCTCATGAGATCAAGACAAAAGTATAGGCCACAGGCTATTTATAATACTGTCTGAACATTAAAAGTATTCTCTCCAGTGATAAGCGTGACTGAAACATTTGGTAGGCTAACCACCAGATGGCAGCAGACTCTATGAAACAGATGCTTCGTGTTCTAGACGAGAACACATACAGAGGCAACAACTGTTGTTCCTTGCTTTTTGGCAAGAACATTAACACTTGAAACAGGACCACAATAAAATAAACAGACCCCTGTAGAGATGAATCCTCTGTTTATGAGCTTCAGTCAGAGTGAGCTCAAACAAACATTTAACTAAAACACAAATGTTTTACTTTGGCATGGTCTTAGAAAACTGGCTCATCGTGTTACTTTTGCAGCAGGAATAATCTGAAACGCTGAGCAACAAACTGCAAAAGCTTGGAGAGTTGAAATGTACTCTGGAAGCACTCTCAGTTTTGGGGCCTGTTCATGGGAAAGGCCTGTTTCTCTTTAGGGTTTTCAGTCTCGCTTTAACCATGTGGCTCTGCAGGACAGGTTCTTGGACATGTGTTTCCATCAGGAGGTGGTGAACATGCCTGGAGTAAAAACAGGCCAAGCGAGGAGCATGTTTGGACAGGGCCAAGTGATAACTTCTGGCCCTCTGTTGATAAAGCTCGGTAGAGTGTAATCGAAGCTTTCATTGGGGTGTGAGAACAGAGTGACCTTGGTCAGGAATAAATTATGCTTACGATTTCTCAACGACTCTGAAAGAAATTCAAGAGGCTTTATTGCTGCAAATAAAATATTAGATGTAGAAAGTCAGCTCTCTCAGATCTGTGGTGCAAACAAGGAACCATGTTTGACCATTTCTCAGGAAGTCTTCATATTCACTGAAAATTGAAACCATAAGTGATTTACCATGTCCTAATAATTTGTGGACCATCTTATGAAACTGAAATATTAAGTATGAAACAGGTCTGCCTAATTCTGCAGCCCCACAGTAACCTAATACAGGAATATCTTTTCTGAATTAGTTTTAAAAATTGTGCATTCTCTCATAAAGGCTGTACTTGGGAGGAGAAACATGAATATGGTTTCACTGACTTCCTGTCAAACCTTGAAAGTGAGGACATTTCTAATAAAACCCAGTGGTTTTTCACTTCCTTCCAAGAGAGAATACTGATTTTGTTTTTCTTTATTATATCATGTTTAGTAAATGTAATTTTGCTTTGACTCCTTTTCACTATCTTCTGCGTTTTTCACAATAATTTTCACTGGCTCATAATGCCATTTGTTCTGACCTCAAGGTCATTAACTATTTTAAAATTTGGAAAAAAAGAGGAAGACAACATTTTTTGGGTGTATTCATGCATGCATACATACACAGTTACATGACAATAAGCTCAAACAGTGAAACAGCAACAACATCTGCGTGCTTTGCCATCGATGCTGACACAGAGCATTAATTAATCAAACCTGGGTATATAACTGCAAAAATACAAAACTATTTCTCTTCCACAAGCAGAGGAAGAGAGGAGGAATACAAGTTTAGCTGCCAGACATAGCTGGTCACTGGCAACATCCCGAAACACAGGGACCATGGTATTAAAGCTTTATCTCTGGATTACCACTAAATATAGACACTTGGGTTAAATCCAGCGCAAAGTCCATGCCATGTACGTCCTCTGTTTGTTTCCTTCTATTGCGTAATGTCATGCTCAGCTTGTATCAAAATTAGAGTGATGCAGCAAGGGGAGTTTATGGATATTTCAGTGTGCAAAGAGTAAATAGCCTGCATGCAGGTATGCAACCCTGTGAGGCCTGCTCTTATCCATGTCAAGATTACAGAGATCTCTGACCACACATGCCTTTAAAGAAAAAGAACTGCTCTATATTTAGCATCTGACTTCTTCCTGACTCTCCAATTCAGGTTGGAAAACATTCAACATTCAGATTTTAATAGAGGGATGTGACTGGGTGACAGCAGGCTGTTGCTGCACCTGTAAATACCTTTGAATGCGGGCAGTTTCTGCAGCTCCCTGTTGTTGCTCAAGCTGAAGCGAGAGGAGCTCTGCCTCTTGTCTTTTTTGACAGGTGTCTGGGAACCTGGCTGCTTCCCCTTTAGCAGCTGAGTGGTGGGAGGAACACTGTTGCTCGTCTTCCTGTTAGAGCTCTGCTGAGGCAAGAGAGAAAAAAACAATAGTGACACTAAGGTAAGGCAAACATATTTGATACATGGAGCTCAATGACCTCTTTGTGGATCTGATGAATCTGTGCACATCACCTCCAGTCAAGTATCGTGCATTACTCCATCTACTCCATCATTCATTACTGTTATTACTTGGGATGTCCTGCTCAGCATTTCTTGCTCCCGATCTCGATGATTTAATATAAGGTAATAATAATAAGGAGGCTCCTTTCAAGTCACCCAAGGTCACCTTACAGTAAATAAAAGCATAGTAAAACGTAATTAAAACATAAGTAACGCATGTAATAAGTCCCAACCTGATTCTTGAGTTAGCAGAGATAAACTCTGCTGAAGCTAGACACTTTTTTGATTTGTGTTTTTAATAATGAATAGTTTAAAAAAATAGTAGTTAAAATATGTCTTAAGAGTATTTAGTCTATTTAACTTTGTGCAGCTAGTTTTAATGTTGAAACCCGTCTGGATCCCAAACCCGCCAGTGGGCTCAAAATACCACTTATTTTTAACTGACTGGCATTTAAAAATCATTTGTCCAATCAAAAAACTGAGTGAACAGGCGTTATTGTCAGATCCTCACATTTCACAGGGTGCCTAAATGTATCACAAGTGACTTTAGCAACGTGTAAACAGAACAGAGAAGACAGGAGAATTTCGTCAACATCTTCTTTGATATTTTGCAGAAAAACTGTTTGCGCTAAATAAATTCTGTTACAAAACCACTAATTATATGCTTCTCACTGCTTTCAGTAAGTCCTGAATGATAGACACACAGTCTGTATTTACGCTTTAAAAATTCAACTCTCCAGAGACGGTACTGGACTACAAATGTAACTATTAGACACCACCGCAACTATCTTGTGTCTCCTATCTCCCTCTGGTGGAAATATTCATTTTCTATCCATCCATCTATCCATCTATCCATCTATCAATCCATCTATCCATCCATCCATCCATCTATCCATCCATCCATCTATCCATCTATCCATCTATCCATCCATCTATCCATCTATCCATCTATCCATCCATCCATTCATCTATCCATCCATCCATCCACCTATCCATCTATTGTTTTGGTCATATTGAGTTCCTTGTGAAATGATCATCATGCGTGTGGCTGTTGGACTGTCTTTACATTCTAGTTTGGTATATTTCCACACTGCTGACACTGAAGTCACAGAGTTTCTAATGTTAAGTTAACAGACTGTTTCGCTGTTTTCGCCTTTTGAACCGTCTGTCCCTGGAGTTACCGTAGGATGCAGTAAAGCAGATGTTATTGCTGTAATGTCTCTGGCTGTGCTCATGTGTTCTGTAATAAAGCAAAAGCTGTTTCTCAATATGCGTACTTCAGCATACTTCTGGACTTACAGACACCTTACTAGATGTGATGTGTATGTGTACATAAGTCCGCTGCTGTTCAAATAGCAGTAGGATCGTTCCGTGGACTCACGTACTTCTGAAGTCCAAACTCTTGCCAAGTCTGAACTTCCAGAGAAAGCAAGTTCAAACTAGTGAACTCTGAATTGAGAAACAGCTTAAATGTGGCTGTTGTTCCACATCAGTGCACCTTACAGTTATTCTTCCATCGACTTTACAAGGTTGGGTGAACTCCGCTCAGTTTTACTGATGCATTAGCGTTCAGCAGCAGTTTTTCCCCAATGACGGCTAACGTGAATGATTGGCCGAGACTGGCTAATATTCCCGATCACCAATCAATTAAAAAATGCCAAGATCGGGCCCCTTCCTATACTAGGGATCGGAACATTCCCTAGTTATTACTATTAAAAATTTCATTACTACATATTTCATTACTATTTTCACTTCTGTAAATGATGAACCCTTTATCTTCTTGATATGCAATAACTTGTCTGTATTACTGGTGCAATCTTAATGTGCAAAACCTTGCTACTGTGTTCATGTTCTGTATATAGTTTTTACCTGTGTTATGTTACCAATCTGTAAACATTTCAGTTGTAAAAAATTGTAAAAACTATTCTATCTTTATCTATTCTTATTGTCCCTTTGATTGTTAAACACTGCCTGTAAATTTCCCAGTTGTGGGACGAATAAAGGATTAGCCCTTCTTATCTTATCTTATACTCAGGGCTATAAAAACGCACTCCGCCACACCTGAGTAGAGTAATCATATACAACAGTACATTAATCTTGGAGAAAACTAAACATTATGGCTTTCTTATCCACTTATCCACCCAGCTGGGTCTCACAAAGACTCCCAGAGGACGGCTGTAATGCTGAATATAATCCTGACGAAGGCTAAAGTGAATGTGACAGATTTCTCACAGCTGGTCCCACCTGCCCTCTGGGATCCATACGTCAACACACACCTGATGTCACAACGCCTACTTCATTAGCTGCAGCTGAGGGCTGTGTCTGTCTGAGTCACAAGGGGAGTTGCTACATTTGTTTAAGATCTAACAAAAGCTGGCCTCAGTCTGCAGCACTGCAAGACAGCAGCTTAAAGCTGGCCACAGACAAGCTTTCGCACAAAGAGTAAAGAGTGAGCTGATTCTGTTATGAATAAGATTAGATTATTGTGTAATCTAAAGACAGGAATTAACTATTCGTCTTGTTAATTGTTTAGCTGAAGTAGGAACATCTGTCAGGTCAGCTCTGATTTTAATGCTTTTAATGCAACACACAGACTTGTTTGTTATGAAGACAGGACAGGAAGGCTTTTATATATTATGAAAATGCCCTTTAGCTCCAAGCACTTCCGCTTACAAAAATAAATGAGACCAAAGGAAGGGTGGAGAGGTTCAACGGCAGCTTAAAGAACCATGATTTCAGTTTGATAGAAGCTTGGTGAAATGATGCATCTGCTACATGTCTGCCAGCACACAGCAGGACACCGTGATGACAGTTTGAAAAAAGAAAGGAGATCTTTAATTGTGATCACATGAGAAAATGTGATGTGTGCATTCAGGAGACATTTAGATTAAATGCACCACTGTGTAGCTTTTTATTGTCAAGATATAGGATGCAGATAATTTATGCCGGCTTTAAAACTGACAAGCATCCAAGTCTGGTAGTGTTTTACAGCCATTAAAACACACACAAGTGGTGAGCAGACCTGAAACATAAATATTAAATGTCAAGGAAAGAGGACGACTGCTTCTCATGTCAGCTGTAAAATGACTGCATCAACATTTCTGACTCCCCTGGATGAGAAGATGACCTCTAATCTATGAGAAAAGTTCAGATCAAATTGTCTTTTTGTGTCTTTTTTGTGTCTTTTTTGTCACTTTAATGTTTGTTCTATCTTGGACTAAATAAAATGCACATTTCTTGCTTTACAATTTCCTCCTGCCTAAGAAAGAAAAACAGTACATAGCCTTGCAGTGTGAGAGTGTTATGTAACGATTCCCGCCAGTTGCCTTTGCAGCTATTAAAGGACCAAAACAATATCTAATACCCAGGAAACACTGCATCATTTTAGCTGCATGTTAAGGGTTAGAGCAAAACAGCACCACTTAAAATCGGCTGCGAGTGTTCTGCAGATCACATGGGCCTTTTCAAAGTAAAGACAAATACATGTGGAGGGTAGATGGTTGTTGTCAGTTCACCTCTTAGGCACAGCTGAAGCTGTTTAGCAAGGCGCTGACAATAGACAGCAGCAGAAGTCGTTTCTTCTTTTAACAACAATGACTCTTAACTTGTTCTTCTCTTTATCCTCGACCATCCTGCCAGATAATAAGAGATGCAAAGTTGATCTGAGGGTAGCTAACAGCTAGCTGAGGATCCATCGAGCAAGTCAAATATTTACTTGCTGAGTGTGAATGCAAAGTATATGTACACCAAATGGCTGTTCATCACCAGACAAAAAAAGTCCTTCCTTCCCAGGGAACTGATGAGCAATTCCGTGCACTGATTTGCAGGTAGGTAGGGCATGCAGTACATCAAAGATTGTATTTTAACAGTCGTAGCCTAAGACGTATTTTCAATAATCCTAATTCTAAATGCATATTAGAAAAATGTGGCAGTAGTACAGCAGCACAAATGGTTAAGGGAACTGTGGTGAACTCTTCATACCTGGTGTCACACACAAGAATTTAGCACCAGGTTCTTAACAAACAGCAGATTCAGTCACGAGAAGAGCTGCGACAACCAGGGTGTAACCCAGTGCTGTCAATACACGCTCTAATAACCAACACAAGCGAGGTTACAAGCTAACCACATAATGCTTTGTTTGAGGTTCTGATTTAGAGAAGTTCTATTCTGATTTCACTGATGTTGGCTTTGCACCATCGGCCACTCAGTTAAGGAAGTACATCATATCTCTGAGACTGCAACTTCTCTCCCAATACCCCATACAACAGCCAATAAAATATATATAATACATCAATTTCAATATGGTCTGAATCTAGAGCACAATAAGTTTTCAATATTTGAGTAAATGTTAATAATCTTAAAGAATAGTGTTGATTAATTTTACAAAAGCTGAATAAAAAATTAATAAAGTTGTCTGGTATTCAGCAAAGCAGCATTTCAACTCTGCCCTTGACGATTTTCCACCTACCCATATGAATGCTTGCTCAACTTCAGAGCGTGTACCACCTCCCCTCTCTGTATGATAAGAGTGGGCACAGCCCAGCACTAAACAACAGACGAGTGCACTCAGAGATCACTCTTAGGGTTAATACAAAGTGCACCACAGCCTAGACAGCCTAGCATGACTCAAGTTGATGCTTTGAAAGTTGCACAACGTACATTCTTTTTATACTCTGGGGTCTTCTGTACTGGGTTGCACTTCTACAGATATTTCAGATATCACAGCTACTCCATGTTATTTATAAACTGAGATTTAAAATTTATGATTGTACAACACTAGTTCAAACATATTTTATCAGATATAAAAATGTGAATTAAATAGCTGTTATTGTTTCATTTATGCTGTGCCGTGTATGTTTAACTGTACAATGGTTAACCACATCCAAGCCTCTTTAAGCACAGACTTTTCCTTGAATCACTGCTATAGATACACAGAGCAATGACTATGTATAGGTGGAGCTTGATGATTTATTTGGTCACTAAGATCGCAGTCCATTGTCCATTGAACTTGTGTGATCAACAGCCCTTGAGCAAGTTTGCAATCAAGTGTCCAGTGTTAGCCTACCTCATGCTCTGTGTTCTCTTGTCCTCCACCCTTGCCCACCTTCCCAGATTTGGGGGACTCCTGAAATCAAAAGGAAAAGTTGAAATCCTTTATTTATCGTGATATAACCAGGAAGGACGTCAACAAACGTAAGCAGTCTTTCAATGAATGTAGCCATGCAAAACATCCAAGCTAAATATAGCATGCCTGCCCACCCAGTCTCACACTTCTGTTTGAATCTAGTGCTAAGTCTGATGCTAGCCTGCAAACGTCACTTCACACTGGCTTTCAGCTCCAAAACACAAAGTGCGAGCAATTTAAATTAAAAGCATATACGTAAAGACTTAAGACGCATTTACATTTAAAGTTTACTGGTTTCTCACACTTCTGGATATGGACTCTTTATTTTATTAATAGCAGTAAAATATTCTCAGTGCTAACGCGTTGGCAGGATAGCGGCTAGCTGAGGATAACTGCTGCCACCGTTAACAGGGTGATGGGACATCACACTGATTTCTAAATGTCTTCTTATGAGGCGAGTTTATCAATAATAACACTTTAAACCTACACCGTGCGAACTTTGCATGTAACCACCATTGTCTTTTAGCAATTGTATGACTCACCTTGTCCTTTTTTGATT
The DNA here is from genome assembly GCA_030710495.1 of Labroides dimidiatus. Classification (NCBI taxonomy): domain Eukaryota; kingdom Metazoa; phylum Chordata; class Actinopteri; order Labriformes; family Labridae; genus Labroides; species Labroides dimidiatus. The sequence goes on from CM061158.1 coordinate 17,151,747, forward strand.
TATTCGGCATTTTACAACCGTAACCGCCCTTGCTCCCCTCTCGGATACTCCACAACCAAAACCTTGACAACTCTCAGGGCACCACAGCGCAAAGCGGCGCTGCCCGTCGACGCCCTGTGATTGGCTGTTCGATGTCATCTGACTTTAACGTCACTGAGCGATTCCCAGAATATAAAGCGAAAATTGGCGCACCCTGCTGGTGAAATGATGGGAAACATTAATCACTGGCACTCTCAGATGCCATAGTGTTCAATATTATATGTTTTCAGTTTTGTATTGTAATAAATCTGGTAGTAATCCTTTACCTTAAGATTTACAATAATGAATTTATAAATAGTTATAATATGTCTATTTACATTATACTTTTCATATTTTTTGTGAATGCAAAAAGGACAGAAAAAATGGTGTTTCTGCTTTTCTAACTCCAATAAATGTGTTATGATAATGATAATGATGAAAAAAATACCTTAAAACACATAAACACGCTTTTAAGTATTACAGTGCTAAATATAGGGGTTGAACTGAATATTGCTATGGTAATATATCATCCTAAGAGCAGTCGCTATCATCCTAAAGAAGTATGCATTAATTTTCCTGCTGAGTTATGCCTACACACGACATCAAAATAGAATCATTAAACCTTCTTCTTGTTCCTTCCTCTCACTGCACACCAATCTCTATCACAATAAGTTCTCATATTCATGTCATTTTACCAATGGTAGGTTTTAGTAACTTTTATTTCAGTATTTTTTCTTCAGGAAACTTCATCCCCAAGATTTTCTTCTGGTCCACAAGTATTCTTTTGCTTCATAGTTTTCTAGAACATTTCAGGACATTCATTCACGAAAGTAGTAGGGAGTGTTGCATTGCTGCCCTCTAATGGATCATTTTTAGAATGTATTTTCCCCATGAATTGTTTCATTGATTTGTGTTATCAAAAAGAAATGCTATATTTTTTTTTATCTTAATCAATGGATTATTGAAAAATCTGTAAAAGTACTGTAAAGGTTTTTTTTGTCTTCTTTTGTTTCCACGCAGATATTTTCAGATTGGAAAAAAGCACAAGACTAAATAATCAAATTAATTATGTCTGAATACTTCACTTGTGCATGTTGGCTTGCTGTCACAGTTTCTTGGCTTTCTGGGTCACCAGAAAAAAAGACGTTTTGTTTAGCTTATCAAAAAATACATGTGCTTGTAAGATGAAATTTCTGATGTGAAAGAATACAATTATTATTATTATTATTATTATTATTATTATTATTATTATATGGCGTTATTATGTCAAAGTTTCACACGCAAGGAAGTTAGCAAGTCTCTTATTTAAAGTGCTGAAGGACTTTAAAAATTCTCCAAGCCACTTGCAGGCTGCTGAGGCCGCATGGTATTACTTATTTATTTGTCATGATTTATGTAAAATGACCAATTTATTCAACACTGACTGTCATAATTAATAAACAGTTTTTAGTGCGTGTGCCATCGGCTTTAACTGCCTGTTTCCTCTAGTTCTATAAGCTGCCCTCTTGTGTGGTAATTTGAATACAAAATCAGCACTTTATCCTGTAACTAAATAATACTGTAAATGGAAGTGATAAAGAGCTTTCTTTATAGAAAAAAAAATAAAAAATAAAAAAGACAAGAAAATATGGTCATTTTTTATTCTCATGGACTCCAACCCTTTTCCAAATTACAGTATCAATTTTCTGTTTGAATATTTTCAATTTACAGTCAAAGTAAGAACACTCAGAGAACACTGAAATGTCAATAAATACAAAAAAAATACATTAACAAAACTTATAATACAAAAAATGACAACTTAAAAAAAGACACTGGTCTAAAAAGGAATGAATCTGAACTGCTCACAGTATGCTCAGTGCAAGGGGAAGTAAAGGGAACTGGTTTTACAAAGTGGAATGACAGACGGTCTCATTTACAACAATAAACTTTAAATCTTATAGCACACTACTTTTAACACTAGCAGTCGCTAGCAACAAGCCTAATCCACCTCCTCCATCCTGGATGTGTCATCATCATCGCCTTCAAGAGGAGGCATGTCCTCAGTGGGAGCAGAGGGGGTGTCATCTGGTGTCAGGTCATCCTCATCGATACCTGAGGGAAAGGAGGCAAAGCCAGAGTCAGCCACAAGAAAAGAAAAAAATATGTTTCTGTAGCCAACTCTTCAGATATTTTACTGATAAATCAACAATGTCTTTTAAGCAAGACGCTTGGAAGAAAAACTATTCAGATGTCCCTGAACGAAATACTCACCAAGACCCAGTTTGATCATCCTGTAGATGCGGTTGGAGTGGGTCTGGGGGTCATCCAGTGTGAACCCAGATGAGAGCAAGGCGGTCTCAAACAGGAGGATGACCAGATCCTTCACTGACTTGTCATTCTTGTCGGCTTCTGCCTTTTGCCTCAGGGTTTCCACGATGGGGTGGTCAGGGTTGATCTCAAGGTGCTTTTTGGCAGCCATGTAGCCCATGGTGGAGTTATCCCTCAGAGCCTGGGCCTTCATGATCCTCTCCATGTTAGCCGTCCAGCCATAGGTGCTGGTCACAATGCAGCATGGGGAGGAGACCAGGCGGTTGGAGACTGTGACCTGCAGTGGTAAATAAGAATCAACATGATTATCAGTTTAAGCTCAGGGGAAACAAAGTCAGAAAACAAAGCAATTGATTTTTCTGCTTACCTTTTCCACCTTCTTCTCCAAGATGTCCTTCATGATCTTGCACAGATTCTCAAACTGAGCCTTCTTCTCCTCCTGCTTCTTCTTCTCGTCCTCATCCTCAGGGAGCTCCAGGCCCTCCTTGGTCACTGAAACCAGGTTCTTTCCCTCAAACTCCTTCAGCTGCTGGACACAGTACTCATCGATGGGCTCGATCATGTAGATGACCTCAAGGCCAGCTTTGCGAAGGCGCTCCACAAAGGCAGAGTTGGCCACCTGGTCTTTGGTCTCGCCTAAAATATAGAAACAGCAATCACTTTGTTTGTAATAAACAATAACTCATTTAACGTATACTTTATGATTCTTAAGTGGTTCATGAATGAGGGGGATCCTCACCTGTGATGTAGTAGATGTGTTTCTGACTGTCCTTCATGCGTGTGACATAGTCCTTCAGGGACACCATCTCGTCTCCAGAAGCTGAGGTGTAGTAACGCAGCAGCTCTGAGAGCTTCTTCCTGTTCTGAGAGTCTTCATGGATACCAAGCTGGAAGAAAAATATAACTCAGCTGGGTCCAGGATGAGGTATTCTAAATGAGATCGAACTGGGAAAATTCTTCCAAACGTTAACCGAATGACAACGGTTTATAAGGTGAGACTAATAATCAGAGTGCATCTGCTCAAACAGAGAACAAGACCCAGACAAGCAGCTTAACTCTGAGTCAATATGGCCAAAGGGTTAGACAGATGGCTGTTTTGTTAAAGGGTTCAAAGAGCAAAATGACTTAAAAATAAAGGTATAAACCAGGCTAAACAAACACTCACCTTGATGTTCTTGGAGAATTGCTCGTAGTACTTCTTGTAGTTGTCTTTGTCCTCGGCGAGCTCAGTGAACAGTTCCAGGCACTTCTTGACCAAGTTCTTGCGAATGACTTTCAGGATCTTGCTCTGCTGCAGCATCTCCCTGGAGATGTTCAGGGGCAGATCCTCAGAGTCCACAACACCCTTGATGAAATCTGATGAGTAATAAAGAAAGCATGTTTGTTTTTTGGATTTAAAGTGTATAACGTGGTAATGTCACTCTGGTTTGGTTTGTTACTCACTGAGGTACTCAGGGATGAGCTCATCACAGTTGTCCATGATGAAGACTCTGCGCACATACAGCTTGATGTTGTTCTTCTTCTTCTTGTTCTCAAACAGGTCAAAGGGAGCGCGACGAGGCACAAAAAGCAGAGCGCGGAATTCCAGCTGACCCTCTACTGAAAAGTGCTGTGAGGAAAAAGGACGGGATAAATCTTTACTCATGGTTCTCAAATGTGGTAAGACTTTTGTTTTGGGTAGTGAGGAAACAGCTTAAACATATTTGTATTTATTCTTTTGTGATCTTGATATTAATGTAAATTTTCCAAAGCTGCTAGTAAAGAAATAAAAATAAGCTTAATGTAGTCATTTCAGAGACTCAAAACAATCTAGTTTTACCTTGACAGCCAGATGGTCCTCCCAGTCGTTGGTCAGACTCTTGTAGAACTCGCCATACTCCTCGTTGGTGATGTCATCAGGGTTACGAGTCCACAGAGGTTTGGTTTTGTTCAGTTCTTCCTGGTCGATATACTTCTCCTTGATCTTCTTCTTCTTCTTCTTTTTGTCACCAGACTTGTGGTCATGGTCGTGCTCCTCATCCGAGCCAACATCCTCAATCTCGGGCTTGTCTTCATCCTTTTCCTCATCCTCGTCCTTGGCTTTCTCCTTCTCTTCCTCTTCTGCCTCATCGTCACTCACCTCTTTGTCACGCTCTTTCTCCACCTGAATCAAAATACAACTCAGTCAGTTGTCATGTTACAGGATGCATGTGGTGGGTTGATGTGTTTAAAGAACTGTCAAGGTGTGTTTAGATGGTTGCTTACAAAGAGTGTGATGGGGTATCCAATGAACTGTGAGTGCTTTTTCACAATCTCTTTCACTCTTCGCTCCTCGATGTACTCGGTCTGGTCTTCTTTCAAATGTAAGATCACCTTCGTGCCACGCCCCATTGGTTCAGCTAAAATTAAAAAAAGGATGGATCAGTGGGAGTCACAGACAACACCAGCACCCCATGCAGAAATCTGTGTAGCGAAGACACTAAATGGAAGAATTTGAGGCCTTTATGTTACTTACAGCTGTCTAATCTAACTGTGAAGGAGCCTCCAGCGGAGGATTCCCAGGCGTACTGCTCGTCATCATTGTGCTTTGTGATGACGGTCACCTTCTCAGCCACCAGGTAGGCAGAGTAGAAACCAACACCAAACTGACCGATCATAGAGATGTCAGCTCCAGCCTGCAGAGCCTCCATGAAAGCCTTGGTGCCAGACTTGGCGATTGTGCCCAGGTTGTTGATCAGGTCTGCCTTGGTCATGCCAATACCTGTGTCTATCAGGGTCAGGGTGCGCTCCTCTTTGTTTGGAATGATCTCGATTTTCAGGTCCTTGCCATTATCAAGTTTGGAGGGGTCAGTGAGACTCTCATAACGGATTTTATCAAGAGCCTGTGGGTGAAACAGCACCATTAATCTGAGTTTACTTTCAGTTTTTAGATTTATTTTATTATGTCACAATGTATCGGAACCTCAACACATCACAGAGTATCGTGTAAAAAAAACAGAATTGAATCAGCTTTAGGCTGATACTGAAGCAAACTTACATCTGAAGAGTTGGAGATAAGCTCTCTAAGGAAGATCTCTTTGTTGGAATAGAAGGTGTTGATGATCAGGGACATAAGCTGAGCAATCTCAGCCTGGAATGCAAAGGTCTCAGCCTCCTCCTCCATTGGTTGATCGTGTAATTCAGGCATCTAGGAGAAAAATGATCATCGGTTTTGAGGACAAACTTTTACAATAACCTTCATAAGGACTCAAAGAATGTATCCCCTCATTAATTTTGTTGCAGTTGTAGAGACATGATATTTTTTGGTCAGTTGATCCCTTGCGGTGGAGTCTCCTCACTACACTGTCACATCCACAACCAGCACTGCTCATCAGCCTTTGGCAAGCAATTAAAGTCACAACTAATCAAATACAGTTTCCATAACTACACAAGTGCAGTCTTAACTAGCAGATTAATACCTCTGAAACATATTTTTACAGTATTGTTGTGCTGTCCAGAGAGCATCCATTTCCTACATCAGTGATTATTTGAACACAGACAAAAAAAATACCTCAACTATGAACACCCTTTAACTTAAGGGCAGCATGGTTTGCATCAGCACTGACAGGTGAGGAGTGAGCTCACACTACTTGGGCAGACAGCTGGTATGACAGATGGCGTAGCTTTACTCACTGATCAACCAGCCAGTAATCCATCTTGTCTGCTTCTGCTTAGTTATTCTATCTACACAAGTTAAGGTCATTAAGAAGTGTGTTAAATTCTAGATTATAACATTAATGTCCATGTTTTATTTGACCTTTATTGAGAGAGGTATGTTACACACAGATCAGAGATCTATGAAATAAGGTTTTAACAGAATTTATATGCAAACTCGTAGAGTGGATGAAAATCATTGTATGAGCGGGTAAAACTATTAATCGATATATTTCCCAAACATTTAATAACATCAAGGTAACTGGGTTTAAATGCAGTCCATCCCAAAGCCAAAATCTTGATCGCACAATGCACAAGTGAAATGATTTTTCTGTTCTTAAAAGTAGACAAATCACTTCAGAGTCGGATGTGTTTAACCTCTCCTTCAACGTTTGTCATTATTGGTTTAACAGGGGGGCACGTGATCAGAATTAAGTATATGTAAATCAAAGCTCCACCGTGCGGTCTCCCAGGCGAAGTACAAGTTTCTAGAAGGTACCAAGAGGCTAACTGAACTCTGTAGCAGCTCCGTTAAAATCAAACGCTCCTCCTCGACGTCCTCCCAACCAGCTGAGGACAGAAGATACTGGGAGTTCACAGCAGCGAGGTGAACGTCATTGGCCGTGCACTGAATACGTGATAGCTGCATGAGGGGGAAAGACACCCGCTGTTCGAATGATCTGATCGAGGTTAATTAAGTTGAAAGCTGGTTGTCAGCATGAATCCTTCCTGACAGGTTCATCAGGAACGCACCGTGCGATCCATGTGGCTGCTGCCTACCAGTTTAAGCAATGCTGAAGGTGATGAGGGATACTTCTCATATTAAGGATGGAACTGAAAAGTTTTGACGTGTTTAAATGGCTATGGTAATGCAAGGAAATGACTTTATTACACCATTACTAGTCTATTTGCTAAAAAAGTGCTCATTTACACAGGCCTTTAATTATTACATGACCATAAGCTCATTATAACACGATGTACAGAACACGTTTAACTTGATATCTTACTGTCACTCAGGACAAAAAACGTCACCATTTGCCACAAGGAATGTCCAAAAATTTGTATTATATTGTTGTCATTTTAAACAGTATCAGGTGAATCGATAAAATCTTAGGCTATGACAACTAAGCTTATATAAGATAATATTAAAAATGAATTTTAAAGTGTGTATCTTTATAATTTATCAGTTGACTATTTCGTTATAGAGGTAGGATATATTTGCAGTAAAATATTTCATTCATACCTTGGACCTTTGAATTCGAAAACTCCAGTGAAAAGTGAGCGTGTCCTCGTCGCAGGCTGTCTAGTTGTGAATTTCTCTGCTGTGGGGGTTTCATACCCTTTCGGAGTGTTCGAGAAATCCTGATCAGAGCTTCCAGAACCGTCTGGAATCCTCCTCGCAACAGTCCGGCCGCTGATAGGCTCAGAGAGATGTCAATTATAATGTGTGCGCGCGCCTCTCCGTTAACTGTGTACCAAAAGAGGCGGGACTTAAAGCGGGGAGGCTGAGCGTGCGGAAGTGAACTGAGATGAACCATGCATGCAGTGTTCTCTGAAAATTCCAGAACATGATGTGAAGCAATGGGTGAAGTTTGGTAAAGACAGTTTATCCCTGTTTAACCTGAACCTGTCTAACAATTACTCTTATTTGGTCGCTAAACAAAGTGATGAACTTAAACAAGTGACAAAGGAAGAAAGATTGCAGGTCTTTCTAAATAAATTTTATTACAAATTTGTATGCATTTCATAAAAAAAGTTACAAAAGAACCTCAAGCCATATCTGAAGTGACTTTATATTACTCTTAATGCTTGTCAGAAGCTTTATATAAGCAGCTCATGCAATATGTTAAGCCACATTGTGGCTTATATGTTCCATTGTTAAACTTATTAACTAGTTGATACTGTTAAAAGTGTCCTGTTTGTATGAAATGTCTTTGTTAAGAAGCTAAACCATTTACAAGAATATAACGTAATGTTGCAAAAATCATTGAAGAGTTGTTTAGTCAACTTCCTCCATCCTTGATGTGTCATCATCTCCTTCCAAGACAGGCATGTCTTCATCAGCAGGCTGAATGAGGTCCTCAGCTGCAGAGTCATCATCATCAATGCCTGTGAATTAGAAACAATACATAAGCAACAATAGTCCAGAGTTAATGTGTGAGGAAGAAAGTCATTCATGTGTTATTTGCAACGCTTGACAGAAAATAAGCTTACCAAGACCAAGCTTGATCATTCTGTAGATGCGGTTGGCATGTGTCTGTGGGTCTTCCAGTGTGAATCCTGAGGACAGCAGTGCGGTCTCGAACAGGAGGATAACCAAGTCCTTAACAGCTTTGTCATTCTTGTCGGCCTCTGCCTTCACCCTCAAGGTTTCAACAATGGGATGCATAGGGTTGATCTCAAGGTGCTTCTTAGCTGTCATGTAGCCCATTGTGGAGTTATCCCTCAGAGCTTGAGACTTCATGATCCTCTCCATGTTAGCCGTCCAGCCATAGGTGCTGGTCACAATGCAGCATGGGGAGGAGACCAGGCGGTTGGAGACTGTGACCTGTTAATAGTGAAATGTTCTGTTATTGTCAAAGTCAAAGAAATGAAGCAGCAATGTTAGCATTACAGTAAATCATCATATAGATCCATCTTGCTGCCATTACCTTCTCAATCTTCTTGTCGAGGATGTCTTTCATGATCTTGCACAGATTCTCAAATTTAACTTTGAGCTCCTCCTGCTTCTTTATCTCGTCCTCATCTTCAGGCAGCTCCAGGCCCTCCTTGGTCACTGAAACCAGGTTCTTGCCATCATACTCCTTCAGCTGCTGGACACAGTATTCATCGATGGGCTCGATCATGTAGATGACCTCAAGGCCAGCTTTGCGAAGGCGCTCCACAAAGGCAGAGTTGGCCACCTGGTCTTTGGTCTCGCCTGTAAAAAGTAATGTAGATTGAATTGTACTGAAGTTGTGACCAAATCCCTCACTAAAACCAAAAGTAAAGAAATAAATACACATATTGAGATGAATATCTTACCGGTGATGTAGTAGATGTGTTTCTGGTTCTCCTTCATGCGTGAAACATATTCCTTCAGGGACACCATCTCATCTCCAGAAGCTGAGGTGTAGTAACGCAGCAGCTCTGACAACTTCTTCCTGTTCTGAGAGTCTTCATGGATACCAAGCTAGACAGGGAAGGACGTGTTAGTGAATTAGGGAAATAAAACATTGTGAAGTATTGTGATTAAAGATAAAAACATGATCATTTAACCTACCTTGATGTTCTTGGAGAATTGCTCATAACACTTCTTGTAGTTGTCTTTGTCATCAGCAAGCTCAGAGAAAAGTTCCAGGCACTTCTTGACCAAGTTCTTGCGAATGACTTTCAGGATTTTGCTCTGCTGCAGCATCTCCCTGGAGATGTTCAGGGGCAGATCCTCAGAGTCCACAACACCCTTGATGAAATCTGAACAGAGGAGATTATGTTATAATCAAATAACTCTACTACAAGTATGACTTCTGAGGAGTAGAATGCACTGCTTTGAAAGATAAATGTTGCATTACTCACTGAGGTACTCAGGGATGAGCTCTTCGCAGTTGTCCATGATGAAGACTCTGCGCACATACAGCTTGATGTTGTTTCTCTTTTTCTTGTTTTCAAAGAGGTCGAAGGCAGCTCTTCTGGGCATAAAGAGCAAAGCACGGAACTCCAGCTGACCCTCCACTGAGAAATGCTGCACAGACAAGATCAGAAGTTAAAACCTCAAAGGTCTTTAGTGAGAAACGACATGAATTGTTTAAGAGGTAAGTGTATAGATTTTACCTTGACAGCCAGATGGTCCTCCCAGTCATTGGTCAGACTCTTGTAGAACTCGCCATACTCCTCATTGGTGATGTCATCAGGGTTACGAGTCCAAATGGGCTTGGTCTTGTTTAGCTCCTGGGCATCAATGTACTTTTCCTTGACCTTCTTCTTCCTCCTGTTCTTTTCATCCTTTGAGTCTTCATCTTCATCAGATCCAACATCCTCGATCTTGGGTTTGTCCTTATCATCAGCGGTTTCTTTCTCAACTTCCTCTTCTTTCTCTCCCTCTTCCAGGTCTACTTCTTTCTCCCTTGTCTTCTCCACCTTTATAATAAAGAAGATTCCTGATTTTAAAATCTTTATCTAAAAAGTATCAACCTCACTGATAACAATGAGGTTTTGTCATTGCTCATTCTACTTACATAAAGGGTGATGGGGTAGCCGATAAACTGTGAGTGCTTCTTCACAACTTCCTTTACGCGCTTCTCCTCACAGTATTCTGTCTGATCTTCTTTGAGGTGGAGGATTACTTTTGTGCCTCTGCCGATGGACTCTCCTGAAAATATCAATTAAAAACGTTTATCATATCAGTTTCATTCATTTAACTGAATGGAGCATTATAACTGTGCTGGCTACAGACTTACCAGTGTCTGGTTTAACTGTGAAGGAGCCTCCAGCTGCAGACTCCCACACATACTGCTCGTCATCATTGTGCTTTGTGATGACGGTCACCTTCTCAGCCACCAGGTAGGCAGAGTAGAAACCAACACCAAACTGACCGATCATAGAGATGTCAGCTCCAGCCTGCAGAGCCTCCATGAAAGCCTTGGTGCCAGACTTGGCGATTGTGCCAAGGTTGTTGATCAGGTCTGCCTTGGTCATGCCGATACCTGTGTCGATCAGAGTCAGGGTGCGGGCGTGCAGGTCAGGCCTGATTTCAATCTTCAGTTCCTTGCAGGACTCAAGTCTGCTAGGGTCTGTCAGGCTTTCATATCTGATTTTGTCCAAGGCCTGTCCGAAAACGTACAATGTTGTTAAAAGTGTAATATGTGAATACAAGAATGGACCATTTTATTGAAAAAGAGCTGTTTCTACTTACATCTGAGGAGTTGGAGATAAGCTCTCTGAGGAAGATCTCTTTGTTTGAGTAGAAAGTGTTGATGATCAGGGACATCAGCTGAGCAATCTCAGCCTGGAATGCAAAGGTCTCCACTTCCTCCTCCATACCACGTCCTGCGTTCTCAGGCATCTAAAAGAAAGCAAATATTAGGATTAATTTTATGCAAAATTGTTTAAGCACAATTATTTGCTCTGAAATCATAAACTACAATATGTTTCCTATCTAATAAATACAAAACCTAATTTCTTAAAAGCCTTGTCTTCACTACAGCCTCATGGCTTTAGAAGGGAAATTATTGCTGATAGTAGATGAACACATGCTCCCTCCATCAATCAAACCCTTTGCCATTTGGTCACTGGGTGGAGTTTTGATGCTTCCCCCAACCCCCCCTGAAAGGCTTCAGCACATGTCACTTAACACCTTGATGTTAAAGGAAGGAATGACAGCTTGAATAACAAAGATGTGCAAGAAATTAAATCTGAGTTTTAACCACAAAGCAGTAATCTTTTATTTCTTTGAGTTAATCGTACTCGAAACAAAGACATTTTCCTAGTGGTAACTTTTTCTTAACTATTCATGATTAAAATCACACCAGAGTATGTATTTGAATGATAAAAATACATTTAAATAACCCATGCTTCTATAAAAAATGTTGATAGTTTTCTGTTCTGAGCTTTAAAAAGTGCTGTATCTGCTCTTTGTGGCAACCAGTTCTCCTGCCCACCCGCCATTGCTGTAACAGGGTCACCCTGCTTGCCATGTGCTCCTTCATACCATAGTATAACTTGAGTACTTACAGTTAAGAGGCTTATAAGAGGCTGTCTAATTTCTAGAATACTGGTGCAATAAATATGCTTTCTGTTCTGCAATTATTCATATCACATTAATGCTTGATATATTTTATATTTTCTCTTTGTGCTTTTTTTAAATACAACTTGCAGACAAAAAAAGTGTCTGTATTCAATGTTAGGGTTCTTACCTTGAATATAATCTACAGCTGCTTGTTGGAGATAGTCGTCAAATGTATCACAAAGCTTGATTTCTCTTCCAGAGGAGCTCCAAATGATGCTTCACTGCTCTCCCAGTGGGCAGCTAGTCACTCTCGATGAGTTCAAGTAAGTGTCTTTTGACTCTATGCAGAGCCCAGGACAGGCCATGTCTTTTTATACTTTAGGGGGTGGTTTCTCGAAGCTCCCATTCAGAAGCTTCCAGAAGATTCGTTCACTACAGTAAGGGGGGGTTGTGAACAACACCAGAGCCCTAAGTTTATGTGCCCTTGTAGGGCTGCAGAGTCACAAGGAGTGCCTGTCAATCACAACAAGAGCTTTCCTGATAGCTTGTCTGGCTGTTAGGCCCCATACCCCCCAGTAAGCGTCACAGCTGCGCTGGGCCTTTACTATCAGCTGCTGTCAAGATGCCGCATGGACACACGCTTGCCATGGGGTTTCTTATGGACAGCAGGCCTGTTTCTTTTTTCAGCTTTAGAAGGGGAATCTAAAAAGGTTCACATTTCAAGTGGTTGGATAAATCTGTCCATAATAATAAAAATACATGTTCTGGAAATGTCTTGTGAGTTCACATGAGTTTACCTTGGATTTTAAACATAGATTTTATTGATAAACTCCATAAACTTGTTGTAATATTTTAACAGGAGCTTTTCGCTCAAATCATTGTTCTGGAAGTTTCCAGAGTTTTAAGCTGCTAACAGGATCAATGTCCTTTTAAAGATGTTTCAGAGTTTATTTAACTAAATTCAAACAACTTTATTGATGCATTTTGGAAAAATATATTTTTAAAATGATAGTAACAGTTTATTGGCCGGGATAAATAGCTAACCCCTTTAGGAAATTTAGACTATAAGCCCATCACTGTAATGTATCTCTTCACATTGTTAGCAGTTAAAAAAAACTGGTTGTAGCATACTGTCTCCCTGTTATAAATTATTTTTTGATGGTATCTTTTTTTAATTCTGTTTCATTGTTTTGAATACTTTTTAGTGTGAGGATAAAATTACCAGAATACGTCTTCAATGTGGTTTTCAAGCTCAACAAATCAAACTGCCTGCGTCTAAGTGATGCTTAGTACTTGGATATCAAACAGGAAAATGTATTTAGTCCATGATTGTCATAACCACTGAAACATAGAAAGTTATCAGAGCCACATTAGGAAAAAAGTAGTACACCATACCATTACATTTGCAATATATCATAAAAAAAACTAGAGAGCACAAAGGTTTTAAACATGGGATAGTACAACAAACATAAGGCTATGTTAGAAGTCTTTCATGCCTTAAGCGTAGGCCCTAAGATCCCAGAGCTGACCAGAGGATGGCAGTGTATTACATATGCTGCAGCTGTTATGTAATTGAAATGTTTCTAGGTAATACTGACAGTGCTAGAAGCAGAGTGCCATGCGACCAAGAAACGTGGAGAACTGGAGACTGTTGCAATCATTGTAATATGATATTTTCTGAAGCTCAGTGCCATGTGGTTGTCTTCTGAGACAAAATGGTCACTGAAACTTACGCTTGTGAGAGTTGTACAGTAATACAGCTGTACCTGGATATTTCTGGAATGAAGAGTAGGATTTGTGGAAGTCCATTATCTTTTCACCTTGTTTAAATTGTATTTCAAATTTTGTTGGCTTCAATCTCTATCTGTGTCTGTTTAATTTCAAAATTTATGTAGCAAGTACAAGATTTCTTTTATTTATTTTTTTTTTCAAATTACGGAAAACATTGTTTTTCAGTTTGTGCTGTTTTCTGATTAAGCAAAAAAGTCACCACAGACATAAATCTAGAAGACGTATCCATAAAGGATACCTTAATCTAGCAAAGGAGTTTATGCTATATTCATTAAATTAAAGCTTCAAATTAACCCCCCTTATCTTTGATTAAATCTTTCAAAAATACTTTTTTTCTATATATAATGCATAGGCCCTGTACACTTATGAGTGGCTGTATAGAAAGGCTTGTTAAATAAGGATTTTGATAATTGCAATAATTTAAAAAGGCAGAGAGTTAAATTGTCTTGACAAGTTATTGAAGCATAAAAGCCTACCTCTGTCAAGAAACTTATTTAAAAACTGTCTTGAAATGTATTCAAAAAGATTTATATCTGGACCTGTCACGTTCGTGTAGTTAAAGCTAAATGTACGAAATATTTCGGCTCAAAATGAAAATTACTTGGGTGACTGTCATGCTGTTGATGGGAAGCAACTGTTTTCAGAAATTTCTGTGCCCGGAAACAGTGTTTAGAATGTAGCAAAGTCTTGAAGTATTTTTATAGTCTATGAGCAAAGTACTTTCCAAAGAAAATCCTCAAAAAATGTAAAAGAGATTATTTTAGAAACTTCGCGTAAAATTTAAGGTAAACAAAAAAGGTACTAAATAAAAGTAATGTGAGTAAACATAATTTACTTTTTTTTTTCTTCCCTATTCATTTTCCAGTTTTGTCTCACAGGACTCTACAATTTAGCACGCATGGTTGCCGGACTTCAACGGTCCGACGCATGCGCTGTTGGTAACATCCGGGGCCCAGACAAGGATGAACGCCAATTTCCAAGATGGCGGCGGAGGGAGGAGGGAAGGAGATGAACGAAATTAAAACTCAATTCACCACACGAGAAGGCGTCTACAAACTCCTCACTCACTCCGAATACAGCCGCCCGAACAGGGTGCCTTTCAACTCGCAGGGCTCGAATCCCGTCAAGGTCTCCTTCGTCAACGTCAACGACCAGTCCGGCAACGGCGACAGGATCTGTTTCAATGTGGGCCGGGAACTCTACTTTTATATCTACAAAGGCGTGAGAAAGGTAAACAACACGGAGTGCAGCAACGAAGCCCGCGCTGTCCACGAGCAGTCCCATTGATTTGGCACCTTCAATCATGTTGCACCCTAGCTGTCAGCTTTCTTTCCCTCTGTCATTGAAGTGCGCAGATTGTCAAGACAAGGCCATATAGCATACCTAGCTAAGTTAGGAGCTAATTAGCATTCTTAGCTAACATCGCCATAGTTTGTTGTTATTGCACTTCAGTGTACACTTCATAGCCCTTCAGTTGTTTGAGCCCTCAGCCCGTGACAGTCTGTGACATGGGATATCCGTGTTAATAGGATAACGTGTCCAAGGGTTTGACAGTCTCTGTCTTGTAACTGGTTTGTTTATTCTTGGTCTGTACACCAGCCATAACGCTATTCAGTGAGTAGGAAGTTGTCAACAGTGCTGCACAGCAGAGTTGCTGTCTCTTTTACAGAGCCCAGCGTTTCACATTTACAGCCACAGGAGTGCCAGAGAGAAATGTGTATTATTCGTGATGTAATAACGTGTGCACTCCACTGTCAGTGTCTGGATGTGATGCAATGTGATCCACTGTTGTGTTGCACACAGTGATGATGTCACTGCAGCAAGCCATGTTTGGGCTTGTTTAGCAGGGATGGTGAGTGTGACAGTAGTGATCATGCTGATGATGTGGTCGTCCCCTGAAGCAGCTAGAGTACATTCAGTCGAACAATAGAGGCCAAACCATAAGAAGCAACTGCTGCAGTTCCTCCAATTTAGGGGATCTCAGGTGTTGATCATAATTTTACTGCACAGTGAAACTCATGAGAGGATCAGGTTAAATATTTAGTTTTCCTTCACATTTAACACTCATAAATAGTAATATATGTAAATCGTTTGTTAACCAGTTTTTTTTAAATTGAATAACAGTGTTTTTAAAGGGTTGTTTGTAATTCGTATAATTATTGATTATTTCAAAAGTATTTGTTGTTTACTTGTCTATTTTCAACAGCAGTTTTGCTAACTATAGCAAAGAGAATGTGTAATTTCAGGCAACATTGTCTTTGAAAGTGGCCTATTGCAAACAGAAACAATTTTCCTATTTTCCGAACTGAAACTACAGAAGACTTAAACACATTGATAGGCCTACTGTGTTTTCAAGCTGGGACAGCATTAAACACTACATTACATTAGCATATTTTGTCATATTTGTGTCAACAGGATGTTTTGCAGTGAGCTTACTCACTGTGAAATCACCATTTCATAGACTTATCAATATTTGACGCGTTTATGTTTTGAGGTGCGCTGTGATTGACTGGCGACCAGTCCAGTGTGTACCCCACCTTTCCCCTTAAGCCAGATGGGATAGGCTCCAGCCACCTGCGACCCTGAACAGAACAAGCAGTATAGAAGATGAATGAATAAATGAATGTTTTGAGGTTGCCTCAAAATTGTGCACCTGTTAGCATATCCTCTACAGCTTTACCTTTGTTTTATTAGAACAAATGAGAGCGATTTAAAAAGCAGGGAGATCACATGCATGTACACTGACGTAGTTGACAACCTTATTATTTGCGTACCAAATAGGAGTGGGACAAATATCTCTTGATGTGGCATTATGCCATCTTAACATTGAAAAGCCATCAAAATACTTCCCTTATAATTTGACACACCAAGTCACTACTTCACTGTGTCACCATTCAAAGCTGTGTCATTATTTTGTTGTTTTGTTTGTCATTGTTTATGCACAGTGTTTGACTGCTGCAGTAACTTCTTTGGAGATACATTTCATTCTGTTTGTTGTCAGACTTAATTCCTAGTTTTCAAGTTTCCTCATGTTTTATCTGTTAGACTCCAGGGTGTGCATTAATGAGATTTTTTTGATACCAGCGCCAAGTTGGCCTGAAACAGATTTTCATGTGTAAATGAAAGACATATGAACTCACTGTTTTGCTGAGACGTGAAGCTCTTTTACAGGTATTTGATTTTTAAGAGTGACCCTCTCAACTGGCAACTTTCCCCCAAAATGTGTCAGGGGTGTTTATGATAAGAATCATCCTAAATTCATCCTGCTTTGGGTTTTTATTATGTCAAAATATACCGGTCAGAAACACAGTATGCTTTGAATTAAAAACAATAGGAATTTATAAGAGACACATTTGGCTGAGAGACGCATCATCACTCTTTAAACTAAGACACCTGTAACAAAGTGTCACACACATGGCAATTCTGATATTAACCCTTAAAGGCCTGACCCATCAAAAAAGCCAGAATTTTTTTTTTTTTTTTTACAGCTGAGATTTTTATTAATTCTTTTCACAATATATATATATATATAAAAAAACATTGCTAGTATAAGTATGCATTTATTGCAGAAAATACTTATTTTCAAAAATGAGTAACAATTAAGATGTTATTCCAACTGCAAATTCTTGAAAATTAACAATGATTGTCCTGAAAAAAAAAGTGTGGATGATTTCATGAGAGCAACTATTTTGAAAAAAGGCCAAACTACAACTTCAGCTGCCTGTAGTGGAATGATAATCCTCAAGGGGGGTAGAAAACATTTTTAGATTTTATAAACAGGTTTTAATGAAAATATTTATCATGCTGATGAGATCAAGGTCTTTGAAACTCATGTATCAAATTTGATTTGTTTAGTATTAAAGGGTTAAATACTGACAGTTTGTTGAAAATGGATAGTAGAAGTAAAATTTTGTTACACAAATTCAGCTCATCAAGAGAGTCTCTCCTGCCAGGTGTCTGCTGGAGTCCATCACAGGTTATCACATATTGTACTGTCACTTCTCTAAGGTTCAGCATTATTAGCCAACCTAAATCTCAGCAGCAGGGTGGAGCTTTCACTGCTCTTTAGACCCACTGCTCTGACTCAAACTTTTATGTGTAACACTCTTTTATCTCTTTGCTCAGCTTCCAAATTACTTTTGTTGTTTGTAGAGCTGCAACAATTAATCAGATTATCAATTACTAATGGATTATTAAATTAATCGTCAACTATTTTGATAATTGATGTATCGATTTAAGTACAAATTCTCTGATTTCAGCTCCATAAATGTAAGTATTTTCTGGTTTCTTTGCTCCTCTTTGGCAGTCCTGAATCTCTTTGGTTTGTAGCCAAAACAAGGAATTTGATGGTCATCTTAGACTTCAAGAAACGTTGACATTTTTCACCATTTTCTGACATCATTTGGACCTAACAACCACTCGATTTAGCAAGAGAATAATCAATAGATTAATCAATCATGAAAATAACCACTAGAGCCCTTGTTGTTTGTTGTTGTTTTGAAACTATGAATGGAAAGTCAACAACCTGTCATTCTGGTTGCTCTGTACACAGTGTTGGTGCCAGTAAGCAAAGTGCAGGGATAAAAAAAAAAGCCTGTTTATAACTCATCAGTTGAAATAAGCCGAACTTCTTCTTCATGTTTCTTGATAATGGCACCTGCAAAGTAATGAAGCAGCTTCAGCTGTGGATTAAAAATGAATGGGGAAAAAAAGCAGACAGGTTTTTAAAACCTTCCATGTCTTGTTTAATATTTACCCCTAAACAGTGAGCAGTATCACTATGTCTTTTCATCTTCAATGTCTGTCAGTGTGGTGGACCCTCCACATGAATGCCCGAATTCAAGTGTGTAGGGACAACTTGTAGGGGCAGTCTGCCGCACACCGATCGAATAATCAGGTCAATGCTGTGAGAGTTACTGAGGTATTGTGAAATTTGATTTCTTTTGTGTCTCAGTTTTGTATATTGTTAAGCATCAAATGACAAAGATTACCTGGCGGAAAGTGATTTTAATATTTCTGTGGAGTTTATTTCAGCTCCGTCTCCCCCTTTAACAGCTAACCCAGTGTGTTTTGAAAAGTTAAAGAAATTGTTTCGACTGCGTTGAGTCAAAATGCTTCCTTTCTGCTTTTTACTGAAGACAGTTGGCTCAAGAGTGGCTTTCAGCATGACAGGAAAAGCTGCTTTTCAAGAAATTCAAGGCAACTCTGCTATAAATTTTTTAAATGTACCATGTTGTGTTTTTAGTTCTAAATGGAAACGTTTCCATCCTAAATGACAGCACATCAAATAAAAACAGTTACGTTTTAGTTTTTAATTTAAATTTTTGTTATAAATTATTGAACTCTAGAGTTTAATAGTGTGCTTGAATTAGACTTGTCATGTTCTGAAACCTTCTAAAGCACACCCTAATGTATTTTACAATCCCATGAAGAGACAAAAACATGCTGCTAGCTAAGATAACAACATATAAAAGATTATGATGGAGGTGAAATATTGAGTATTATCTTTTCAAAATTAACTTTTTTTTTTTTATTAAAGTGCCCCCGTAGTCTTCTTTCCCTTCTTTTACTGCCTGAAAATAGAGTATTGGAGGGTAACAGAAATAGAGGTAATTGTTTTGCAAATTTCAAATTGTCACCTGTTGAATGTCGGACACATTTCTGTCATTCATAAGAATACCTTTATTGGTCCCACAGGGGGACCAATAGGGTCCATTCATAGGGTCATTTTTCTCCTCTTCTATTGTTGTCAAGCAAATTGTCTTGTCTACCTTTTCCATGCTGTAATGAAAAGGACTCTCTAACGGTATGCTTTGAGCTGTGGCTTCAGTATGAATGGACGATGTGTCAGCAGGTAAAGAAAGAGTTTTTAGGGTCTGAAGTACAGTGTGTTCAAAAGGCTTTCAGATTGTGTTTCAAACGGCGTGAATAGCTAAGTTAGTGTCCATCAGGATGAATTCTGTCTTTTCTGAGCAGTCAACGGCTAAAAACAGTCACATTCTTCTTTTTCATCCTTTTTCTTAGGCTGCTGATCTCAGTAAACCCATAGACAAGAGGATATACAAAGGAACGCAGCCCACGTGTCATGACTTCAACCCACTCACAGCTACAGCAGAGAGCGTCTCCCTGCTTGTGGGCTTCTCTGCGGGTCAGGTGCAGCTCATCGACCCCATAAAGAAGGAAACCAGCAAACTCTTCAATGAAGAGGTAGGCTCTTATTGGCTTTCAGCTAAAAGACAGCAGAACTGAGTTTTCCTCTCTCTGTGGGTTGAACGCCTTGTTAAACTTTTCTTTTCTCTCTCTCTGTTTCTATGTCCTGCTCTTCCAGAGACTTATTGACAAGTCACGAGTAACGTGTGTGCGATGGGTTCCTGGTTCAGAGAGTCTGTTCCTGGTGGCTCACTCCAGTGGCAGTATGTATTTGTACAACGTGGAAAACACCTGTGGCACCACGGCGCCTCACTACCAGCTCCTGAAGCAGGGTGAAAACTACGCTGTGCACACATGTAAGAGCAAGTCAGCCCGCAACCCGCTACTGCGCTGGACTGTTGGCGAAGGAGCACTCAATGAGTTCGCCTTCTCCCCTGATGGGAAGTTTCTGGCATGTGCGAGCCAGGACGGCTTTCTGCGGGTGTTCGGCTTTGACGCAGCAGAGCTTCATGGGACTATGAAGAGCTACTTTGGTGGCTTACTGTGTGTGTGCTGGAGCCCAGATGGACGATATATTGTGGCAGGAGGGGAGGATGACCTAGTGACGGTGTGGTCGTTTTCAGACTGTAGGGTTATTGCTCGGGGGCATGGTCACAAATCCTGGGTGAGTGTGGTGGCGTTTGACCACTGTACCACCAGTGTGGAGGACGGAGACCCCCCAGCTGAGTTCAGCGGCAGTGACGAGGACTTCCATGAGCAAATTCACTTTGGTGCAGGGAGAGACAGAGCAAATAGCGCTCACTCTCGTCTTTCTAAGAGGAACTCTACAGACAGTCGGCCTGTTAGCGTGACGTACAGGTTTGGCTCAGTGGGTCAGGACACTCAGCTGTGTTTGTGGGACCTAACAGAGGACATTCTCTTCCCTCACCTCCCTTTGTCCCGCACTAGGACTCACACTAATGTTATGAGTGCCACAAGCCCCCCAACCACTGGACAAACTACTACTACTACAACTACTACGACTACTGCATCCACCACTAACCCCAGTGGAACTAATGGTAAAGACAGTGTGAGCAATAGCAGCACTAGTGCTAACCCAGCGAACTCCCTCCCCGGAACGCTCCCACGCTCCAACAGTTTGCCCCAGGCCTCCAACCCACCAGGGGGCAGCACGCCTAACAGCCACACGGGCAGCAGCAGCAACAGCAGTGGTAGCACCAAGGGCAACAGTATCATCGACACAGCGTTCATCGCCACGGGTGTTAGCAAATTTGCCACCTTGTCGCTACATGACTCGCGCAAAGAACGCCACGAGAAGGACCACAAGCGGAACCACAGCATGGGGCACATCAGCAGCAAGAGCAGCGACAAGCTTAACCAGCTCAGCTCCTCTCGGACGGCAAAAACGGAAATAGCAAAGACTCTGGGCACAACGCTCTGCCCACGCATGGAGGATGTGCCGCTGCTCGAGCCGCTGGTGTGCAAGAAGATCGCTCACGAGAGACTCACTGTGTTAATCTTCCTTGAGGACTGTCTGGTAACAGCCTGTCAGGAGGGTTTCGTTTGCACATGGGCTAGGCCTGGGAAAGTGGTGAGTGACAGGCCTCTCGAGGATACTGTCATGTGACACCTCTTAACTTCCATTGTCTTGCGCACAGCCATTTTTTCCTCTGCATTCAGAAGCTGTAAAGGCCACTGTGTGCAGCCAAAGGTTTTGGTTATTTCACGCCAGATTTAAACCAAACCCTCAGCATTTTGATGGTTAATAGCACATCCTCTCCGACAGTAAACCTCATGGCCTCACTATTCTTCCTCTATGAATACATTTACGTAACACTGTTGTTTGTTATCAATGTGTGTTATCTGTCTCTCCACAGGGATTGCTATCATCTCAAAACAACCCCGCCAACTCCCCCAGTGGAACAGTAGTATAGCCCCAGTGCAGGTGCTGCTAATGACAGCTCCATGCAACAGAGACGGGGGATGACCAAGGCCAAGGCCCAGCAGCGCTTCTTCACACACTGTCACGCCCCACATGACCTCCTGTGTCACACCCATTCTCAACAAAACAAGCATCCAGACTCCCTCTTTATGTTACGTCTCATCTTTAGGTAACCAGTGTTGGCCAAGCCAGGGTTAGAAACTCAGCCCCTTTTTTTTTTTGTCTGGGAGCCTGCTGGAAGTAGAAGTGCAAGCTTTAAAGTGGTCCAGTAGGGTTTAAGGAGAGGTTGACTGGCTCGTTGTTCCATCTGTGGTCATATCAAGTGGCATCTAGTCTGAAAATAAACTCTAAACCCAATCCTTTGTGCCTGTAGACCTACAACGACTAGACATGCTGTAAGCATTGTGTTAAGGCCTCCATCATAAACTTTTTTTTTTTTTTGGAGGGGGGGTAATTCTAACATCTTTCCCATGATCTTTTTCTTGAAACGCAATCAAAGATAAAGGGAAAAAGGTTGTTTTGTTTTGGAGGAGCAGCACATCCCCAATGCCAAGTCTCTTTGATCCATCACTTCCTGGGTGATCCCTTGTGCAAACCCAGTCCTAAACACAAGCTCCAGAAAGACCGGAGCTTCTTACTTCATGAATATTTAAATCAGAGGTCTCACACTTTATAGTGAATTTGCACAGATTTTCTCGTTTATTTTGTCTTTTCCCATTTTTTGAATTCATGATGGTGGGACACGAGCGATATATTTTGAAGACAGGTTTTCAGAAGCACTTGGGGGATCGGCTTGTTATTGCCCTTTGTCTCAACGCTGGATGCTGCAATCATAATAGTTTTTTATATGGAAAAAAAATTGTTTGCACTTAATAGTTTGTTAGAGGAGAATGGCTTTACATTTTTGGAGTGTGTAAGGACTCCTTGACAAGGTTGAAATATAAATAGAATTTAAAAAGAAAAACCTTTGTATCTATTAAACATTTATTTTAATATTGTTTCAGATTAAATGGGCTCTGTATTATATGTAAATATTGTATGATTTATGGGTGAAATGATCATTATTACATTAGTTCAAAGATCCTCGTTTCAGAAAATAGTGATATTTCTACTACAGAAAAATCTATACATAATATTAAAATAAATCTTGAATATGCAGGTGAAACTGTTTCTTTCCTGTTGTACATAAAGAGAATTCAGGTGTATTTTTATTAATGAAACGTTTGGTATAGTCTATGAAATCCTCTTATCTAACAGGTAGTGCTGAATGCTAGCTAGCCTGTCGCTGCAGATTCATTTGATGACATAGGCAGGAAGGCATAGACGCAGTGTTCTAATTCAGCCATCACTCCGAGCTCAGGTAAACCACAGGAAGACTAACGCTGGCATAGCTCCCCTCACTAGTCTCATCCATCAACGTGTGTGAATTCACTTTAACTAACAAAATAAGACTGACGACCGTGTTCTGAGGACAAAGCTGAGATCTGAGTCCTGTTTTTTTTTCTTTTTCTTTTTTAATTCTCTTCTTTTTGTGAGTAAAAATTACTGAACTGATGCTGAACTTGTGAACAAACATTTGACACTGTGTTGAATACCAACTGACTCATGTCAGCACTTGATGGAATAAATGCTTGAGGTGAGCGTGTTTTTTCAAGCACCCACACAGGACGACTGAGAGTTTTAACAGTGGGAGCCTTTTTCCTCCATGTGACGCCTATTAAAAACAGCTTTGACAGATTACCTGTTTTGGTTGTGTTGATTTGTGTATGTTCTCACCACGTTCATTGGCCTCTTTTTGTAGCTTCTTATGGATGTGACACTTCACAAGGATATGGTGGGATAGGATAAGATGCACATTTTATTGAAATGTAAGACAGGAGATTTTTGTTTTCCTTTTTCCCCCCTCAGAGTGGAAAACAAGAGTCACGTGACTCGAGAGTGAACAACCTGAAGACAGGCGGCTCTGTGCGATGAAATAAATTAGGACAAACTAGCTACAACTTGAAGTCAGTCATAGAGAAATCATTTGAACTTTTTTGAATGTGAAAGAAGTACTGTTAATGTAATGTCGTCTTTATATAACCAATGTTAACGCTGACGGACATTAGCGAGACAATTTGTAACTTTGCCTATCAAAGGTTAAAGATGTCCACAAAAAAAACTTCATATGCTGACACAGCGTGCAGAAAAAGTCTCTCCCCAAAATGCTGGTCAACCAAAGGGATGATGGATTTGCTATGAAACTACACAGTATCTCAGGAAGCAAACATCATTTACCCTTTATTCAAAAACAAAAACAAATCAGCCATCTACCACTGACAGGAAGACTGAAGAAAGGTGTTTCCTTAATAATGGCCTACAGACCGTCAGGTAAACACTCTTGAAAATGTGGTTTGATGAGAGGATAACATGATCATCTGTTTTCATACATTACACTCCTGAATAGTCTCCACAGGACCAAGGAGGAGGCATTACTTGCTGAACTGTAGGTTGTTTGGTCAGAGCGTCATCTCTACAGATGTTCCAGTCAGCAGTCACACAGAAAAATAGACGGACATGAAACCTGCTGAAAGATGTGGTTACCAGGATGAGTTTATTTTTAAATCAGTTATGCCGAGCACTAATGAAACCTTTAAAGTATAATGTGTAAAACACAAAATCTCCAGTGAGAGATCAGAGCTAAGTGAGTCAATGCAGACACCTACCTTGAAGTACTTTTAAGACAGCCCTTATCTCATCCTTAACTGAACTGAACCAAACTTGAGTTATCATACTATAACTGAGTTGATCTAAAATGACTCCCTCTACCTGTGCAGCCCTTCCCACGCTGCTGGTTTTTCACCTTCCTTCTCCGACTTCAGCTCGGGGCCAGTTACAGTGGGATGAGCCTGTTGGAAGAAGTGCAGGAAGGAACTGCTGCCAGGTTCCTGTGCTCCTCTTGGGGTGGGGGAGTGGGGGTAAGCTTGTGTTGCCTACTCCTGTCAGGCTCCAAGCCAGGTAACTGCTCTACCCCTGCCAGTGCAGAGGGCAGGTGGGAGGGGGGCATGGCTTGGGGAGAGGCCTACTTGAGGGAAAGCGCTGAAAGCAGCAGGAGGAGGAACTAAAGGAGGAAGAAGAGGAGAGAAGTGAGGAGGGGGGGCTTAAACCCTGGCTGTGAGATGCACCAGTGGAATTCTTGATGGAAGAGGGAACTCACTTGAAAATCTTAAATCAAGAAGCTCTTAAATGGGAGAGAGGACTGTAAGATATTCCATGTAAATAAATAAATAAATAAATAAACCACATCTCTGCTCTAAACCTATGTATGCAGTGATAAATTCCCCACCCTTAATTATACTTATACTAAATTTTAGCCAGTAGGTGGCAGTATTGCTCAGTCAACTGGAAGAGCTTCGAAAGTCTTTACATTCATTAATGAGCCTCTGTTTTATGAGATCCATTGTGATCAAACAGAAAACAATGTCTATATATGTATGTATGTATCTCTCTCTCTCTCTCCATACAAAAACATTCCTACTACTTCATCCATCTACTTCATTTATATTTTATATTCAAAGTGGGGAATAAAATTGCTCCTCCATAATTCATGAGTCACTTTTAGAAGAAATACAAGCACATGCAGCCATTAAACTTGCAGCTTGTGGCCTCACAGTAAAAGAAGGGAAGGGAGGACTGATTAGACGGCTGGAGAGAACCAATCATCCTGTCAGCATGTCAATCAACACCTGACAGGCTCGGACTGGCTGTCTGATGTCTCCTCTGAGCAGCATACATCAATGCTGAGCGGGGATCACTCAGGATTGGCCTGAAAAACATCTCACTGAGTGCTGAGAACATGCTTTTAAATTGTTATCCTCTCGAGACACTGTGTGTCCCTATCCAAACAAAATCATTATATATCTCCTCAGCCCCCTCTGTACTGACTGTTTACCAGCAGTCACACAGTGAACTGTATAGTAAGGGCTCTGAAAGAAAAAAACCCCAACACATTTATCTTGCATCCAAGGGAAATAGGTCCTGCCTGATAGGAATCCAATAGATTGAGAGAGAGAATTCCACTGCTCCCGCAGAGTCCTGCTTTAATCATCTCCTCACAGATGCAGTCCCCCCTCTGCGTGCCTTCATTTATTGACCCAGAGTTTTGTTTACCCAGCAATGTGTACAACAGCTATGAATGATTAATATATTCTCTCAAAGGTATAGGCCTAAAGAATGAGCAGCAATCGATGGGTTGAAAAAAAAGTCACAGTTTAACAAAATGAATTGAGAAATTGAATGTTTGCAAATGATTGCGCTTAAAGCAATGCAGGTCTGGTCAGATTATCAAAGTTATGAAGTAACCTTTCCCAGAAATTCATCTGGGATATTCATTAAACTCATTGTGGTGACTTGTAAAGGGTTTAAAAATTAAGAATCTTGATAATTAAAATCCTTAAAGAACAATAGCTGCTGTTTTTGGGGCAGCTTGAAAAAGTTGTAAACACATAAGTAGATCATTATAAGACTGTATGTGGTGCATGTCCAGAAGAGCGCCTGCAGTTTTTCTTCTTCCGCTTCTGTATTATTATAATTATCACTATAATCATTATTATTCTTTTTCCTTTAGCTGCAGGCTGGTCGTTAGCTCACAGTAGGTCTTTGGAGTAAACAGGTGCGTGCTGAAAAACTGTGAAAGAGCACGAGGTGACAACCAAAACAACTAACAGCAAAGTCAATGAGCTAATAGGTACTAAAATGCTTCAGAAGGAACCATTAAGAATGACTTTAAATTTAATTCATTGTTATCACTGACAAAATTACAAAACCGCTTCAATGAAATGAAGTTGCTCAGAGTCTGCTATTTGATTTTAAACAACTTAAACAGCATTGTATTAATATTTAAGTGTCAAAATTAACCATTTAACTGCAGGAAGCTGAGAAGAAAAAAACTTTTTTTAAAGGTCCATGTTGAGAAATGTGATCATGTGACCGAATTTTATTACCATAGACTGTGAAACATAGATGCAGTGTTAGTGAAATCACACACAGGTCTGAAGAAGAAGCAATGTTTGGCTCAAAGATGATCGTTGCTATATTAGAAATTCCTTTAGCCTCCTGGAGGAAAAAACAAACAAACTCCCAAGTGCCAATTTGACACCTGAATTAATCATGCCTAACTAGGCCTAAGTATAATCAAAAAGCGATCAATATAAATTCATCCACTTTGTGCAGTAAACACATCTAAATTGCTGTAAAAATATGAGCTCCAACTTGCTCCCCTCAGCTTTTACAGCTGGGCTCAAGTGGACTGCATTTGCACTTATAATAGTTTATTTTCTTAACACCCGTTGCTCTATTTTTCATTTACTCTATTGAATGTTAGAGTTCCTAGAGTTAAATGTCTTTCATCAAAATGTTCCTCACAGATGTTGATACTTTATGATGGTTTGTCTGACTGTCTCCTCTCTGTTGATCGTGTTTCAGTGTGAGGACTGATGGTTGTTTAAGAAAAAAAACCCTGTGCATGCACAGCAATTTGTCCGATTTGTTCTTAGCCGATTAATCTAAACAATATACAAACTATACTTAATCCAAGTGTGAAATAAGCTTTCACAGCACCAGAACATTACACTCCTTACAGCTCCAACACCAGTTCATCTTTATTCATCAGGAATCCAGAGTAAAGTGCCACTTCCTTCTGTGCTCACTTCTATTCTGAGCTGTATCCCCTGGGATGTGGACCCAATAATTGAGGCTCCACCATGGGAGCAGCTGCACAATTTTGCAGTCACATGACTTCAGCACAGCAGCCCCAGAGTCATGTCTTCACACTAAATAAGGATTTTTAAGTTCAACTATAAAAGAGAGAATCAGACTCTTTCCTGCAGAAGTGTTAAGGCCTGTTAGTCAAAGAGGAGGATTGGTTCAGCTTCATCAGGATTGAATATTGTGTCCTAATGAAGAACTGTGCTGAGGATAAATGCCTTACATGCAGCATTTTATATTTAATTCATGCAAACATTTAGGGATTTGTGTGAGGAGAAAAATCTCTGAAACCCCTCCAGCAAAGGATTTCGAATGAACTGCAAGGTGTGTGAAGTCAGCGATAATTTTGCAGTGATTTTAAATTTTGAACAGTGTGCAGATCCGATTGTTAAACATCGCCAGAGGGAAGGAGGGATAATCAATGCTGTAACAGACAAGCTACTGAGCCGGGGCCTTAGCGGAAACCATCAATACTGAGCCGTGGTCCAAGCACTTAAAATGTAAATGCCCCTCCAACAGCAACAACACGAACAAGAAAGTTGTATCGGTGTCTTGGGACTGCTCCAGGTGCATCCTGTGCATTTATCTGTGAAATAAAAAGCTCTGCAAAAGGGTACAGGTGTCGGAATTGTCGGACTGAAGATGCATTGCGACAAAATAAAACAAACAGTTCCCACTGTGCGTTTCATAACTTAAAGCTCAGTGTCAGGTTTATCAATACTTTGAGCTTAGATGAGACTTCTCCTGCAGTCACAGGAGTAATGAGGCACTCAGTGTGCTCTGGAAACCTGTTGAAGCCAAGTACGAGGTGGTCTAAATGGAACAAGGTGTCTCAGAGGATCTCCTTTGATCTCAACGATTCTGTGTGATAAAAATATCTTGAAATTAATCATGCATGCGCAGCGGGATTGCCGAATCCACTGATTCACCAAAATTCCTGACTGTCCTGAAGAGCACCTGCCTGCTCGTCTTCTCCTACTGCTATGCACACTCAATCTGAAGTAACCAAGCTGATAGCACTGTTAGGGAAAACACAACAATAGATTCTTTAGTAGAGTGTTGTTAATTACAACTTATAAAACATATTAGACTTGCAAGGTATCACTTAAATATTCAATGTAAAGACATATTTGTGTTAAAGAAGCCAAAAATCCAACATTCTTTATTTGCAACAGTCCGATAAAACAGGCAATATGAAGAGTAGTCCATAAAGATTTACTTTAAAAGGCTTTTTTCTTTATAGAGGATGCAAAAGAGACAGTAATATATAATAGTAGTAATTAAGGTCACTGTAATCGAACGTAACTCTTGCAGAGTTCATGGTCCCTGATATCTCCCCAGCCCCCGTTTTTCACATGCGGGGCCACCCCTCCGGCCCCGTTAGCAGGCAGTCTTTTAGTTATCAGGAGGTTTTTGGGGAACAGTTGGTTCCCGCTGCTCTGTAGGATGTTCTCTATCTTGGTTTTCTGGCTCATCGGCATGCAGGAAGCCTTCTTGTGGTGCATGCCACAGTCCCCAGCGTGGAAGATCCTGGGTGCCTCACTCACCATGACCTTCCAGTATGAGGGCAGGCAGGAGACGGTCAGGTGCTGCAGAGACCAGTCCCAGTTGTAGTCGTCGTACGTGCAGAATGTGTCGGTGCACTGGATGAGCTTCTGGTACGTCTCTCTACTCAGAGCCATCCCCATGTTGTGCTCGGTGGATTTCCATGCCTTCACCTCCACTTTGTTAGCTTTGCTGGAGTAGCCGATGTGGCTGTAGCTCCCAAGTGAGAGGATGTCGCAGTCAGTGCACTGTTCCCTTTTTAGAGCTGACATCAGCTTTAAGAGATGAATAAAGTCCGGGGACATAAAGTGGTCCTCCTCAATCAGCAGGACCAGACCTTTGTGATCCTTCACGGCCTGGACTCTTTCCCATACAAAGTGCAGCTTCCACCACCAGTGGTGCTTGGTCTGGGAGAACTTGGCCTCCCGGTAGTGGCCAAAAGAGTCGGGGTACTCGGCATTGATGCAGCCCAGCTTTAAGGCGTCTTTTTTTGGAATGTCTCTGGGGCAGTCCCTCGGGTCATGCCCTGGAAACTCTTGTGGGTACAGCTGGATGCTGAAGGGAAAGAAAATCTGAAGTACCTGGCAAAACTCAACAGAGGCCACTACTTTGTTTATCTCCGGGGACCAGAAGTCATGGCTGAATATCAGCAGTATGCTCTCCACACCTCTGGCTTTCCGCAGACTGTCTACTAAGAGCTTAAGGTAGTCTGGTCGGTTATGGACCTGGACCACCACGACCAGATCATCCTTCTGCCTTGCTGCCTTAAACTTTTCCTCGTTTCTTATCGTCTGATCAAAGTTAAGCTGGAAGACGATGCCTCTGTAGACTAAAGTGGTGTTATCTACTTCTGGCTTGGGAACCCCCTTGTCCTTTGCTTTTTCCTGGTGTGTGTCATTTGCATGTATAACAGGAGGGGGAACAGGCACCCGGCTGACCACAGGTGTAGCTTGCACTTGGATATGATTGTTGATGCTACTACTGCTGCTGCTAATGCTGCTGCTTCTCCTTACTGTCTCCACCTCCTTTGGGAACGTTCCACTTTCACTCTTCTTCTGCTTTCCACTGCTCCAGAAAGCGAGGCCACAGATGACAACCACCAGAGTCAGTATCACCACCTTCCTCTTGTAGATTCGGAATCTCATGATAGGGGGTCAGCCTCTTGCCAAGGGAGAGAAGTTGATTAAGGTGAGATAATGAGCTTAGGTTTGCAGCTGTGGTGGTGTGCTTTATAGAGCAGGCCTGATCAAAAAGACGCTTCTGTGAGGCTAATTGTTGGCGAACTGATCTGTTGCTGTAAACATGGACTCCACTGGAATGTCATTGATGGCGGACTGATTTTCCATAAGGCATGACGGTAGCTGGGAGGCAGCAGGGTAGCAGTGTGCATGAATCACCTAAAGGAAAGATACAAAAAAAAAAAAAAAGCATTTTGAAATCACAGGTTGCAGAAGACAATTAAATTTACATTTATTATGGTAAATTCTAAATATTTTTTACATCAATAGGCAGCACAGCGTAATATGGCAACCTGACCTGCAACTGTCTCTTTTATATCATTTAACATTTAAAATTAAAACTAATGTTCACCAAAAAAAGAGAGTTTAACAAATGCTATTCTAATAATAATTCTAATAATGCTATTCTTGTTGAATATTGCATGACATAAAAATAACCAATCATTTTATCAAATTTATAAACCCGAGAAAGAAGATTAAATCATTTGCTGATGAAGCCAATACAATCTTACAGTCTAATAGGACGGTGGAAAAAAAATAGATAAAGGTTTGAAAAAAAAAAAACCCTTAATATAACTTATATTTGCAGCATCACATAGCTCTACAAATGCAAATATACAACAGAGAAAATAAGTAAATTCATATTAAAAAGACAAACAAAAAACTCCAACATAGTCTTCTGCATGTCTAAACCCGCAGGATACTTTAACATCTTTAGTAATATCAACAGCTTACTGTTGCTGCATGCTCCGTCACCTTCCTTGTCATAAATCTGTATCCAGAAACGCTACATCAACATCCTGATTAGCTCCCTCTCTTCAGATCTGATTAATTTATCTTTATCAGTCACATATTATTACAAAATCATGATTTTCTAGCTCCTAACTTATCCTTTATCTGAAGTTTGTTCCTGTCTGAAGGCTCATCAGCTGGATGGAACTAACGCTGCCTCACTGAAGCAGTTGATGCCTATAGCTATCTGTGAAAACATTGATGATCACACTCCCCGTATATCTACTACATAATAAAACATAGAAAACCAACTTCCATCCAGAAACGATACGAATTTGACACAGAACATTTAAACTACTTATGATACATAACAAATAAATCTAGGTTAACCATACTCCGAGCGTTTGTAACATCCCTGCAGGACTCTTCTTGCATTTGCAGATTGTCAAAACGGAGAAAGCCGATTGCTATGCAGCTGAAAGTAGTTCAATTCTAAATACCAAGATTTTCCCCGATAACTCTGACCAGTTTGATTTGTACCGTGCAATCCGTGTTATCTTTCTGTGTAAACATCAAACGTTTCACTTGAAGCCTTCAAGCGTTGACGTTAGTTTTTCTGTACTGGCCACTGTCAGACACACCGAGCCAGAGACAGCTTAAATCGATTCTACCTATTCAGACCCTCCTCGCTATTTTAACCAGCTGATGCAAAATTCTCTCAAAAAGAGTAAAACAATAGTTAACAGTTTGTTGCTTCCGTGTGTTATGACAGTAAGCATCCTTTTAATGCTAGCAGATAGTTAGCATTTGCAGCTAACAACTTACGAGCAGTCGGTCCAGACCAAACCTCGTCGAAAACAGCTCCCATTACACACCAGAATCACTATATTTAAAATATTTACCTAAAACTGTGGCAGCCGCGAGGGTTTTCTTCGTGTAAAACATCAAGACTGCGTCCCATTTTCCTCCATTTCTCCCAGCAGGCTGCATGGAAACGCAGCTATCAGCTAGCTGAAAAAAAATCCCAAATACGGAACCACTGCCTGCCGCTGTCCCACAATGCACTGTTCCAGCGGGGGGCACCAGAGACCTCCTTAATAACAACATTCCTGCTGCTGACACAATTTCAGGGGCTTATTAGTGAAGGAGATGAGTTTAGATGAAATGTGAAGAACTACACATGAAATTTAAATGTACAAAAACAGAAACAGACCTGCACTGTGCTCTAACAGTGATACACTCAGCATCTTTCTCCTGAAGATGTAGAGCAGAGTATGAACACTTTAACTTCACTGTAGATTAAATCCATCTAACAGTTTATATAAATAGATTGAATAGCTTTGGGGTGGATAAATCCTGCTCCAATTATAATAAACTATGTTTTTTTCCTTCCACAGAGCAGGTCCAGGCATCATCCTTTGTGACAAAAAGTAAGAAGGAGTTTTTAATTATTGTTTTTTAATATGTATTCTGTTATTTCTGTACTTCTGTTGCTATGATCTACATATTTTTTTCTCAAGATTATGGTAATTTTGTCACTCAGAAGTTACTTAAGCTAATTGTTTCAAAAAGGAGCATAGTTCTAAAAGAAGACAAGTTCTTAGTTATTCCTCTTAATTCTAGTATTTTTCCCCCAGTATTTATTTTGTTGACATGAAATACTATTTGACATGAAAGGCTATTTCTTAGCTTCCCAATCGAGAAGCTAAGAAATCTCTATGACAACACCACATCCGCTGATGATTTAGTAGTGAGAAGAGAGATCTGTGTTTCTCTGGGGTTGATTTGGTAAAGATGGTGGACACTGGAGCTGAGCTATCAGAGAAGAAGAAAGCTAAACATAGGTTAAGCTGTTTGTGATAATGTTTATTCCAACCCTCATGCATCAGTTATACTGCAGTGATCTGATCAAACTTGAGAGTCTTACAATAAAATAAAGAGTGAGGTTAAGTTAGCTCTGCTTGGTAGATGAGCAGGACATACTGGTTAGCTAATGTTACATGTTAGCCTACGGATACAATAGACACTGGGCTATGAGTGGCACTAAAATAGCCGGCTATTAAACTGTAGTACAAACTGAAAATGTTTGCTTGTTGTCACATTTCAAACAATTGCGCTGTGTAACTGTTGATAACTACCTACCTCGTTGTGTTGTTTCCGGTAAAAAGTTGTCTTGAACAAAGAAAAGTAGTGTTAAAAATACAAAGCAATCTCCATTTGTTTCCAAAACCACCACACGCCTTAAGAGTCATGTCATCACGACAGTGTGCATGTGATTCAAGCCAAAAGGTGTCACTGCAATCAGATTCAAACAGATAGTCCTCACAGCATCTTTAAAATTAATCATTTGGGATGTAACAAGCTGTGAGGTTTTACTTAAGTTTTTAATTTTGTTTTCATGTTCTAGTTTGATATATTTCCACACTGCTGACATTTGAGCCACAAGGTTATTAATGCTAAAGTAACAGACTGTCCAATGTTTGTTTGTTTTTGCTTTTTTGAACCATAAGTCCCTGAAGAGTTACTACTGGATGCTGTGCAGATGTTATTGCTGTAATGTGTTTGGTGCACACGTATTTAAAGCTAAGTGTGGCTGGTGTTCCACATCAATGTACCATACTATTCTATTATTTTCTCATCAATTTTATGAGGGTGGGCACCCTCAAAGCACTCGGTTATACTCATGCCTTCCTTTTAGGCAATCATTTGCTGGCTAATGAGAATGATCGGTTGAGAAGATCAGCTAAAATGCCAATTGTCATACATTCAGAAATGTCAAAACCAGCCCAATCCCATCGAAACATCCCTAGTTTTAAAGACTACATTTGAATATACGACATGTCCAGCTGCTGTTAATCTGAGTGATGGGAGTTGGGATGGCTGAGTTGTAGAATGCTGATCAGTAGAATATTTAGTTCTGTGACTCATAACTCACTCTTTGACACTGAGTTTATTACCATAGACTGTATAAGGTATGGATGCAGACTCCGCTACATCACCCATCTGTTCCTGATGCAGAGTAATGAAGCCAATCGTCGGCCGGGGCCATATTGGGTATGACACAGGCTTTTAGCTTCCTTCCTAACAGCTGCAGGGTGCCCATCAGTCACGTGAGCTGAGAAGTGCCCCTGATCGGACAAACATGTGAACCAAGCTGTAAATATGTTTTTGAATGGAGTAAAAGTCTGGTGTTTTGGCTTGGTGTGTATGTTACCTCTGGCAAGCCTTTTGCAGATTCTCAATGAACAGCAACTTTTAGCACCTCCACACAAGCTTCTTTTTTCTAAACTGGATGTTGCCCCTTGGTTGTGAATTGGTGGGGCAGCTTTGGCTCAGTGGTAGTCATCATCTCCCAATAGGAAGGTCAGGGTTTGAATTCTGTTCCTGCAGTCACATGAGAACACTCACATGTGAATGAGTATGAATGTGTTAGCTAAAACTGATGGTCCCCTACCATAACAGTCTGCTCTATCAGTGTGTGGGTGAGTGAAAGGGACTAGAAGTGACAAGTACATTTTCTGAATTAAAAAGTAAAAGCTGACATTACGTTTAATTTTCAGAATTCTTAGTATGTAGAACTCAAAACTTCAAGTTACATTAGATATAAATAATATGTTGTCTCAACAAAAACTTATCAGTCAGTGCAAATGTAGTTGGCCTCAAAACTCAAAAATCCAGTGTAAACATTTGCCTAGAAGTTTTGAGTTTACACAACTGTTTTATTTGTACAGTGAATGGAACTAACAATTGATCTCAGTAGATAAAGCTGAGGAATACCCTGTTGTCTGCCAGGGTCAGCCAGAAGAAGCAGCTGGAGCAAGGCTCTGCTGTGGAGCAAACTCTATTACCTCACAATACCCTGCCAGCAGTTGCCCAGGTTAAGGTCCCAAAGACCAGAGGCCGAATATTCTTCTGGTGGTTCAGGGAAGTGTTTTGCTGTTCTGCTCACTGAGCCTGAGGATGACAACTGAGCAGTCGGATTTTACTGCAATACATAGTCACCCAACAGTGTAAATAAAGTTAAATATATTGCATTGCACTCAGTTTGCTCTAGCCAGTTATCTTTCAGACACTGTGAATGATTCTAACTTAAAGGTATTCTGTGACAGGATATAAAATGTTTTTGAAGTTATTATATTTATTTTTCTTTTAAGAGTGTGACCAAATAAAGCCAGTGAGGAATTATGAAAACTGAAGTTCCTGAATGTTCATTTGAATCCCAATGAAGTTTTGATCAAAATGCTTGTATTTACAGAAGACTGGAATATGTTCTGTTTACATCATATTTATATTCACAAAAACTGTATGTGAGTTAGTCTAAATAAAAGTTATGTTTATTAAGGCATAATTATCTGATTTGACCTTCAGGTGGTTTTACTTCAGCTTTTTGCCAGAAGGTAAGGCCTTGGCCTCAATTCTACCTCTTACCTGATTTCAGTCAGAAGTTCATTAATGTCAGCAACACAGCAGTCATGAGAAAAAAATATCATTAGCCTTGATGTAACGACAAATTTTGTTAGTAACCTACTTTAAATTGTGACTTTGCACCCCCTCTGAAAAAGGTAGGAACGGTAGCGGTAAATAATAAATGTTAA
The DNA here is from genome assembly GCA_030710495.1 of Labroides dimidiatus. Lineage (NCBI taxonomy): Eukaryota > Metazoa > Chordata > Actinopteri > Labriformes > Labridae > Labroides > Labroides dimidiatus. The sequence goes on from CM061158.1 coordinate 17,187,186, forward strand.
GGCAAAACAACGTGTACTTTACTTTTTCAATATAGGTCCAAAAGCTATGCTTTTCTTTCATTTTGCCTTTTTGTTCATTAATCTAATCTAAATTACACGATAGCGGAAAGTGCGCTGCATCCACTGAAACGCTCCAACGCATCGCTTATATTGTGATGTCCATGTATTGTACCGCCAGCAGCAGTCTGCTGCCACAAGACGGCACTACCCTTAAACTCCCGAAGCGGAAATAACCCAACAGCTATCTTCATGTGCGCATGCGCTTTAGTTTACCTTCCTTTCCGACGCTCGAGCGAAAGAGACAAGATGGGTCACCAACAGCTCTACTGGAGTCACCCCAGAAAATTCGGACAGGGATCCCGTTCCTGGTCAGTTTCGCTCTTAATGTGTTATTTATCAATATGCGCGCTTAAGTGAGAGAGTTTCAGAGTTTTTGTGGTCTTTCACACTTCGGTATTTAACACCTAACGTTCACCGCGTGGACGCGGCTCCTCGGCTAATATGGCGGTGGAAGATGCGCTAAGTTAGCCATTTAGCTCAGGCTTTAGCCACTGATAGTTCTGTGCAAAAGTTGAACCACTGAAATAATACAAATGTAGTAGGATGCAACTGAAAAATATCCCCATTTTTAAAACTATGAATTTTTAGGTGAGATCATCGCTTCCAGTTAGAAAATGAATAAGACTTTACGTTAGATGGGAAGTTATAACAGGCTCTGGGTTTTGTTTTAGGTGTACTTCCGGCACTTGCTCAAAGTCCTGAATGCCAACAGTGGGCTGGAGATACATTATCCATCAAAAATGTGTTGAGGTCTTTGTGTAATAAGCTCACTCACCCTTTTCTCCGTGATTTTCAGCCGGGTATGCTCGAACAGACATGGTCTGATCCGTAAATACGGACTCAACATGTGCCGCCAGTGCTTCAGGCAGTACGCTAAAGACATCGGTTTCGTCAAGGCAAGTATTGTTTTCCTCTCTGCAAACATCATTTTGACGAAATTATGCAATATAAGGTCAGCTCCAAAGTAAGGAATAGATTAACGTAAACAATGTCCTGGGGGTTCAAAAGATACTTCAATTAGTGCCACATCATCTGTGCTTATTTCGACTTTCACCTGAGACAAATGAAGTGAAACTATGAGAATCATCCATTGTCTTTGTCATTAAGTGGGGTTTTCAGTCGATTTGAATTTGTCTGACTAAAAAATATGACGAATTTACACCGATGATAACTTGTGTATTATTTCTTTCAACAGCTGGACTAGATGTCTCAACTTCCCATGACCTTAGGGACTTGTAGGAGGCTGGAAGAGATGGGCTGACTTAAAGCAGCAAATAAATGTTCTTTTTTGTCCATATTTGATCTACTGTGTTGTTTGTTGAAGAGTACTCTATAAGCAAATATGTATAAAGGGTTTGAATGGGTAATGTCAAAACTTAATGTGAAATTTACTCAACAGCTACGTTGGGGATTAAAGTGTCATAAGTACAAGAAAACCTGTTAGAAAGAACATTCTGATTAAGATTCAGGAATTGATAGTATTGAAAAAATCATAAGAAGAAAATAGACTCTGCTCAGCCAGAATTATGTACTCTAAAAGATTCATGCACATGAGGTATTAAATATTGAGTCCTGGAAGTAGCCCCAATACAAGAGCTGAACATCCTTGATAAGTACTTTTTTGCTTGGTTGCAAACTTTTGTATAAGTGTAATACTATTCAGAGGAAAACAGTCAATACTATCAAAGTACCCTTGAGTCAAAAATTCGGTAGTATATAGAAAACTAGCATTTGAAGAAGTGATGAAATGCAAGCTGAGTAGAATCACATCTTAATGGTTTTGTTTTGATCCAAAGGCATCTGTATAAACAGGATTAGTAGGAGTAAGAAAAATTGTATGAAGTAGCTGATATATAAAAATAAGCTTAAAGCATCAGATGAATATAAAACTCAAAGGTCTTTATTTGGTGATCAACACATGGCCTATCTGGAAATAAGTGAACTGAATAATTCTGGTTCTCAGATTGTAGTGAAATGTCACTTACAAAGTCAGCATGCATTTGCATAAAACAACACAACCCCACCACTTTTTAGAATTGATAACAACTGAGTTATTTTCTTAAAAAACAAACAAACACATAATTGGTACCCTTTAGTGTGGTTAACTGCTCAGTACCTCTAGACCCCAGCTGGTGGGCTGCAAGTAACACTTTACTTCAAGCACTGGACAAGAATATGGGGAAGCTGATATATGATCTGAAAAAATAAAAAGTTTGGGAGAGCACAGTTAACTGGTAAAAAAAAATGAAGTGAGGGGAATTGTCCTTTTGCTCCTGAAACAAAGGCAAGGGCCTGCACAATGTTTGTAGTCAAAAGAAAGTGAAATGCATTCACATCTAACAGGTCACATTAATATGGTCTGCAAATCATGAAATATTGCAAGTTGTTTTGGCAAAGCATGATTTTAAAGCAGCAGGCAATAAAGGACATCAGAATAATTTTTAACAAATAAGTTTCAAGTATGTGGATGTACAAAAATGGAGAAAGAACACTGTGCACACTCATAATATGTAATTTTGAAGTGTTCTTTGGATAGGAATGCACTGTCTTAATGAAAGGAAAAAAAAATCAGAGGCACCAGTCATAACAGTTAAAACACTCTTATTTTCATGGCATAGTTATGTTAAACCTAATAACACTTTTGTTTGGTTTTCTATTAAGCCTTTTTATCAAAGAGTCAAAGAATGTTTTAAATTCTTTGTGGAATTTAACATAGTTCCCATTGGATATGCAATAAACCATTTTGATATACTGCAATGTGATCAGGCTGTGAAGATCAACTAAAGACAGTATAATCAGAGTATGTGTACAAAAGCACAATTTAAAATTTATTCACGGAAACAGATAAGAAATAGATGTCTGTGAGTGAATTGAAATACTTTGGATGGATGATCAGATTAATGCAGCTGAGAGTTTGAACTTGGAGAGAAATGATAACTCAAAACAGACAAAAATAACCAATCATATGGTAGGAAACCCGATTCTGCCATAAAGCATCTAAACTTATTCAGTTAAAATGTTGACTTCTCAGTGAGTACAATTAAAAACTTTCATTACTGACTATACAGGTAAAATAGCATGCAGCTCATGGACATTAGCTCGGTACTGAGGATGGGAGTTTTCATGCATTTTGAATGAGTTAGAATGATTAAGTGTGAAGCACTAGATGGCAGCAACGCGTCACCTTCATGATTCAAACCAAGCGTTGAAGGCAATAACAGGAGTGGTTGGTCTCATACCATTCAGGATGCTGTTTACCAGCTGTTTGGCCCTGCAAAACTAGCATTTACAAAAGCTTAAATTAAGGTCTTTGCATGAATGAGAATGACAACTTTCATACTTGTTGATGAAACGTACTATTAAATACTATAGCACAGAAAGAATTTCACAAAGCTTTGCTGCTAGATTTTTTTAAAAATAACTGCCTTTGAACACATTTATCACTTCAACTTGTGCCCATCTTGCAGTGTATATTAAAATCACACCATACACTTTGATGATTTATCCAGGTTTGGGCCGGGTCTGATTTAATGCAAGGCAACAAATAAATTATATTTTACATAGTCCTGTTTATCATCAACAACAGATCACTTTGTGCACAGCAGGATTAAGATGAAACCTTAATGATGCCAGCGGGGAAATTGGAACAGGGCAGAAAAATAAATAAGATTACAGCAAAGTGAAGGTTATATGAATAGATGACCTACAAATGGAGGAGAAGAACATTAAATGACAAGATGAGAAGGAATGGTTGTATGCAAAATTAGATGAATGGAGCGCACTAAATCCAATATATATAAACAAAATGAAATATACTGAATAACACAACATGAAATATGAAAATAAAGACACAAAAATGAAATAAACATGTAGAATGTAAATGCATGGGTAGTAGTCTATATATGTAAGAGTTAGACACATTAAATGAGGAACAATTATCAAACCCTCCAAAAAAGATAAAGTATATGCAGGATAATCTGCAGGCTTATGCATTATGTTGGTGTGAGGATACATTTTTAACGTATTCATATAGAAGCTCTGGTTCATGTGCATGAAGAAGATTTTGTGAGGACTCTGACTGCAGTAACCAGACTAACACAGACTGGCAGAGGCTGCTGGAAGAGGGCTGAACACACGAGTGCTCCATGTTGCATCACTACACAGAGGCGGCTGGAAGGTGTTGTCTTTGATGTTCAGCTCAGTTTCATTTCTCTTCACCCGACTATTAATGCTCTTGTTATGCTGCCTCCTCGGCTCAGCACTGCCAAGACAACCGTCTGATAGCACGCGCTGAGAGTCATTTCACTCAACCTCAGCCCTCTTGAGAAGGCCTTTTCTTGTTCTGTGCCTCTGCTTGGAGCAAGTTGTTGGTGACATTTAGCCTTGGTTTGTGCCTCTACCCACTGATGCGTATCAGATTTCCTTGAGAATTATTTATACCTGGCTGTTTTTCATAAAAGGGGATCGTCTTTAAACGTGTCTTGCCTTTGCTCTAATTAAAATCTTTCACGGTTTCAGTATTATCTGAATGATAAGCAGAGGCCACTGAAAATTACAAATGCCTTTATAGCTGCTGAATTGAGGGCAATTTTCTATTAACAGCTTTTTATCTTGCACTGGTAATGCCCACATTCTCAATTTTACATTGTTTCTCACAGCCACTTATTGTTATATCGAAGCATTTACAGCAGCAACAGAGCTGAAAACTGTAAAAAGAAGTGAGTCTACTTAGCCTCTCTCTATTTTTGACTAAATTAATACCGAAAGTTCTGTCCTGTCCTGCAGGGATTGGTCAGTGAGAAAGAAGTGACACTGATGAGCATAAAGTGTAAGAAAAGTTGAACTGTTTTCACCTGAGTGCTGTGCTTGGGAAAAACAACAACAACAACAACAAAAACAACCACAACTGATAACAAGCTGTTTTGCTCTGAGTGCTGGGTGGCTGAAAACTTTGGAAACGCTGAAGATGCTGAAAACTGGGGATGCTGTATGCACCTGTAAGGAAGTTTTGGTTTATGACAAACTTAACACTATCCGTGGATAAAACAGTATTTTACCTTTTTGCCTGATTTGCATACACAATGTTTTCTGATCATTTACAGCGAATACTTGCAAAGATAAAGAGTGAAGCAAAAGTCTATTTCAGCCGTTTGTTTTCCTCGTCTGACACAAACCCAGAGGGAGCAGACATGCTGTTTATCATTGAATATAGGGACAAACAATTTTGTTGCCAGTCATGTTTTTTTTTTCTTTTTTTTTTACCTGTGAAAAGTCATATCAGACTGTTTCATAACCAGATAAGAATATATTGAAGTTTTCATAATACTATTAGAGAAAAAGGGAAGACGTAGGTTTCATTTCCCTGTGTAAATGTAGGCTATATGGCTATAACAACAACTGTCTGGCTGGCCAATGGTTACCTCTATGTAATATTCCTCCATTAGCTTTAAGAGATTAGCTGTGCTGGTGGTAGGCCCTGCCAGCATCACAAGCAGACGTACCCCTAGCAAAACAGCCGGAGCGGCCATATTGGAAATGAGGCAGGCTTTGAGTCTCCACAGTAATAGCCATAGGGCGCTGGCAGTCATGTGAGCTGAGCTGAGCCTCTGATTGGATGAACTGGTGATATTAATATTGCCTAAACTGCCGAGTTAGAAAAAATTTCACCCCCAGTACAGTTCGTGCCATTGGCGAAATTAGCGATTCAGACGGGAGACATTTGTTGTACCAGACTGTAAACATGATTATCTCGGCTGTGAAAACGGCTTTATTTGGCTTGGCGTGTACGTGACTTTTGGTACTTCCGGAGCCAGCCTCAAGCGGACACTCAACAAACTGCAGGTTTTAGCACTTCTGCATCGTCTCACCTTTTCAGACTGGAGATTGTTGCTTAGTTTTAACTGGAGACTGTGATCCACCGTTGACTGTCAGATAAATCAAAGAGTCTTAGGATCACACACTCAGTCAGGATTCACTAAAGTGGTAAATCAAGCAACACAAGACAACAAGACAGGCAGTGGCAAAGCTGAACACAGGTGTCATTGTAACTCGGACTATTAAACAACTTCTTCAACATGTGGGTTTCACTAAAAATGGCTTCCTGTCTGGGAACAGAGTCAGCAACCTAGTGTGGAACTCTAGATAGTCTAGATAGCTAGCATCTTCTCTTAATATCTTCAAAATAACCCAAAAAAACAACTAATGAGGGTTTTTTTTTTTTTTTTTTTTTTTTTTTTTAAGATGGTTTATATGTTTGAAAACAAGACCTTCCATTTGGGGTCTCAGGACTAAACTGAAATGACATCATCTGTAAATGTGTTGGGGCCATAAAACCAAAACACTGAGCTCAAAGAAGCCAAAAAAGCTTCTTACTTTATTTGCAGGTGTTTGCAAAGATAGATGTGAGGATAGCACTTTCAAAACCATGAAAAAATGTAACTAATCCACAGACATCATGTGACCAGCACAATTAATTCCTCTTTACTTCAGCAGCCAGTAACTCCCGACCACCAGTGGATGCTCATGCTGCTGCAGTGGTGATGCACACATGGGGGAAAAAAATCGATTGTAGCTCTAAAGGACCTGCATCCTTGTGTTCAAGTCAACTTGTTCATGCTCCTTTATAAACTGATTATCACAAGCTGGCTGTGTGGATACAAACAAATCTTAACAGAGTAAGCCTACATGAAACACTTGTCAAAGAATATTCTAAAGGGAACGTCGGTGCAGTTTGGGACCTGTAGTCGCACTGGTGAGGAACATCACAGAGCTCCTCCATCTGTAAGATTATAGGGAAAATAAGTGAGCTGAACATGCTACGGCACAATGTTGGCATGGAAACATTTTGACAGGTTTACCCGCTCTTAGCTGTAAGACCAGGAGGCACTTCTAAGGCACTTCTCTGAGGTTTCTCAAAAGGCTTTGAGAAACATAGTCACTTCTGCACTGAGTGGCTCAGTGTAATTGCAAACAGAGAAAAATATGAAAGTGCAACCTTTGAGACAAAAAAGAAAGGACTGAAATATGAATTAGAAAAAAAAGTGGGAGTAATTGAAATTGTGACCAATAGGTTAAAGTGACAGCAGCACTGAGTATCAACAATTAGCTCATTTTCTTTAGGCAACAATAACTGCAGAGGTTAAGAAAATCCGTAATATTCCATGTATTTCTTTTGTCAGAAAAACATAGCCACAAACGTCTCAAAAATATAGTGTTTTTTCCTCCTCCTCTGGCTCATTCCCTCGAGAGGTGAGCTGTGCACAACGCTGAGCTTTATTACAGTCCAGGACAGAGCACCTTGCTGACTCAATTGTTCCAGTCAAGCAGGGTCTAATTCTCAAACCACTGAGGAATAAGTTTCTTCTTCTGCTGCCAGGAGTCAATTTAGGCTGAGATGACTTTAGCAAACATTTATTTCTCTATAGATTTCAAGGGGAGATTACAGAAACTAAGAAACTGCTCCAGCATCACAAACAAAACAGACTCCATTTACCACACAGCCTATGTTAAATGTAATCATGAATAAGATACTAATGAAAGACTCAGTAAAGTGAAACTTGATTTATTCACAGCTAACAGGTCACAGCTGGAAGCATAGTGCAGGGTGTAATTGTTAACACTGATGATGGCTGCATTCCATTTAGCTGGGCCAGCTTCAGAGCCCCTGCTGGGTTTTGGATGACCAGCAAAAGCTGGGGACAGAAAGCAAAGCCAGTGGTTGTGTTATGAGTTACACCTGTGCTTTTCATGCTGGGAAGTCAAAGTACCTGCTGTGAATGAGACTAATCATGATTTTCATCACAAGTCTAGAAAACAGACCATCTACACAGCAGAAGAGTTGGAAACTAAATAAAATCGGACATAGCCTCTTTGACATCGCCCAATGGAGGGATGCAGCTATGAAAAACGTAACCTCAACCTAAATCCTGGCTTTACTGCTGTGATGACTGCGCTGTGGTGGTTCATGCTGTCTGGATCTGTGCATCAGATTGTGCTCCTCAACACCACTAGGCAGTGTGATTTCTATGTTAATGTGATCACCTGTGTCTGGTCCAATTAAGTTTTCTGCTTGTTTGTACAATGCAATGGGAACTATGGCAGCTCAGGGTGCATCGTGTTAAGTTGGGGCTGATAAAAGTTGGCGTTGGTCATACAGCAATTATTAGAAGAAGCGAGAGCAAACGTCAATGAAGAAGGAATTCAAAACCAATTTATAGTTGATGTAGAAAGAAATATATTTTAAACCCTATTGTTGTTGGGTGGAATCTTGGAAATGCTGAACTCAACCTAACTTCAGTTGAGGTTTTGTGAGGAAAAGAGATGGAGCTCGACTGGACTTAGAGCCCCTTTGCTAACCGCTACAGCCTGACTGCCTGACTGCCTGTCACTCAGCTGAGCTGTACCCCCTCTGAAAACTTTGAACCTTAATATCTTCTAAACTTCTGAGTTGTAAGAAAAATAAAGATTGTTTTTTTAATTAGATTATAAGATTTTTTTTTTACTTTTTTTATTTTATTCATTTTTATCTTACTTATCTTTTTTTTAATCTTACTTAACAGGCTGTAAACATGTTTATTTCGGCTGTAAAAATCAACTTTTGTAAATTTGTGTGTGCGTGCGTGTTTGTGGCAGTGTTGTAGTACTGAAGTCCAGCACTCGGGCTCGAGTCCGGATATGTCGGACTTGTGACTTGACTCGGACTTGAATTTAGACTCTGTCTGTCTTTCTAGTGGTGTGTATTTTTCTTGCCTGTCCGCTACACAAAGTGTAATATGGCTTCTGTATGCATGGTACTCACAGTTTATGCAATTAAGGCAAGATTTCTAGTAGAGACTCCTTACTTAACTGTCACACTCTAAAATTCAGATCAACAAACATTAATGTTGATTTATTGAAAGTCTTTTCTGCACATGAAAATTGTCCAGCATGGCCAGTCCAGGTTAACACAGCCAATAATTTGTAGTCAAAAAGCAGAATTTCTTATCCAAAACTCAATCTTGGCTTTATTTATCATAATAAAATATATTTAAGTTAGATACTTAAAGTTCCACCAAGTGAGTTTCCTGTGTCCTGGTTTGGAGACTTTTCCAGGACTTAGGCCAAGATACTAAGGACTCAACCTGGACTTGACTCAGGTTAAGAGGACTTGACTCAGATTTTTTCGTTGGTGACTCGGACTCGTCTAATTCTTTTTTTTTTTTTTTTTTTAATGACTCGGACTTGACTTTGACTCAAACATATTCCGGACTCGACTCAGACACTGAGGACTTGATTACAACACTGGTGGCCTATCACCCCTTTATCAGTGTGTATTAAAAAATAAATGAGCCACATAGATCAAAATTATTACTTTTTAATCATCTGTAAACATGTTTCATTCTGCTGTAAAGTTTGACTTATGACTTCATAGTGATTCCAAGACTCCTGAGCCTCAAGTGGACACTTAAGGAACTGCAGTTTGTGGGCTTAAATTCACCAGAAGTTACCACCTATGGGTGGAACACATTCCACTTCAGTTCTATCCCACAACCATTCAGGGTTCAGCCTAAAATGATTATACTTTTATCAATGACTATGAATCATTGACTTGAAAAAAAAAAGATGGATCTACATTTCCGCCCATTTTAAACAAACAAACAAAAGAGGAAAATGCTGAATACAGGAATGAGTCTTTGTGGTAGGCTTGTACCTGATTGTGAACGTGTTTGCTCTGAAACAACAGTGGATGGCTGAAATTTTTTCTCCACTCTTATAAAAAATATAGGTGCGACTGGAACTCAAACCAAGTAAGACCTTTTTACAATAAGTTTACTGTGTAATATATGTACATATTTATTCTCCAGATGAGCAATTCAAACATTTGTGGTAAAGACTTCTTAGGCCGGCAATGTGCAACCCATTTTCTACAAAGCACAAAGCCTTTTTCATATAAGCAACATCACCCTGAATATTAACAGCCAGACTGTCGACCTGTGAGATGTGGAAAGATGTGAGATAAAATGCAACTCACGTATTTAAAACAAGAGTTGGGGGCAGAAAGCTATATTTGCACTTACAACTATTTTTCTATTTCACACCTGAACTGAGATTAAAGCAACCAGAAACATAAATGTGCTTTTCACCAGACAGAAAAACTATCATAGAAAATGCATTTTGCTTTTACATTTGTGCTGAATTGTTTCACACACTTTCACATTTTATAAATGAAACATGTGCAGTGAAACCAATGAAACATTTGTGCACTGTTTTGAGATCCACAGGGGAATCTGCTCAGTCATATTCATGAATGCATAGATTATAAGTCCATTAAAATGAACAAGGCCAACTGTAACATCTTCTATGAAAGAAGATATCCTGTCACCTGCGAACAACACTAAACTTCCTGTTGATACCTCAGTTTATTAAAAATATAAATGAAAATATACAGTTCAACTGATGGGTTCCAACATCAAGCCACCTTAAAACACTCTGAAACTCTCAAGTCCAGTCAGGAGGTCTTGGTCCGTTTGTACAATGTTGTGGGAAAGACACTGCAACATCTAAATACACCTGTGGGGGCAATGTTGCACCTCAATTGGAACTGCACAACGCAAGGAGAGGAGGTCAGGAGGCACGGAGCGGAGGATGGTAAAGTGATAGGAGGTGTTGTGCTGCTCTCTGGGGAGGTGCTCTCCCGTCACAGGGTGAAAAAAGAAAGAATGAGAGAGAGAGAGAGAGAGAGAGAGAGAGAGAGAGAGAGAGAGAGAGAGAGAGCTTGAATCAGGCTGTCAACTCGGGTATATCTAATTGAATACGCAATGCCATTTGAAGTGAAGAGCAGAGCTGGAGCAGAAAGGAGAAGCAAAGCGTGGGGCAGGCACAGCAGGTGAGCATCCTTCACCAAACAAAAATATGAATCAAAGAGTGAATATAGACAATGTTCAAACAGATAGCCCTGATCTGTGCTCAACATCTCCAGCTATGTATCTGCAGCTGATCAAGGAAGAGGAAGAGGGAAAAAACGAGGATTGACGGGGGGAAAAAAGAGTGAACTCTGTGCTCAAAATATTATTTTCTGTTTGTTTTAAAAACAAGCTGAAGCTAATGAGGAAGGAAGTAGCCTCATACCCTGATTAAAAGCAAGTTAAACAACTGAAGTCTCTACTTTGGAGATTCACTGGAAGTATAATATGTGGGTGGAGGTCAGCAGCCGTTTCAGTATTCAACTGGACTGCCATGTGTTGCTTAGCAGAGCAGAGTGCTTAGGGGCAGAGGATAAAAATTTTACTCATAAATGGAAAAGATCAAATGGTGGCATTTAACAATCCGCAAAGAAATGGTGTCATGGACCAGCGTCGTCTTTCAGCTCTCCTCGGGGCTAAGAGGATGTGATGTTCTGTCAGTATTGTAATTTATTTCTCACATAGGTCACGCCTGGGCAATCATACCATATACTTTACAGTGTGGCTCTGGCTATTACGGTGGTGCACTACAGCAAATGTTCACTGGGCTGAAGGTGAGTGAATTCAGACCTGAAAACTCAGAGTCACCACATGTAAGCATAACCATGCATCCGGGTGCACTGCCTCTGTCCTACCACACTTTAAATTAGTTCTTATGTTGCAGTAAAAGGTACCTATATCTAAAGCATTGGCTGTAAATGTCAATCTCTTTTGTACACACATCTGTAAATTAACCTCTGACTTCACACTCCTGGTCTGAACATGACCCATGCCTACATTTTTTATTACTCACATTTGTGAATGTCACAGACAGCCTGTGTGGGAATGAATATTTAACAGGATTTGCATGATCATTATGCTCAAGAGCATATTAGAGGAGCAGGAAACATTCAGTATGCACACAGGTTGATGGGAGGAGAACCGACAGAAGTGATGGATCGATGCATGATTTCCATTTCTGCAACAGCACTGTGTAAACATTTGTGATGCACGGCTGCAGAATTCTTCCCTCTGAATAGTAATTTATGAATTGTTTGATGTGATAAGCAGATGCTCAAGATGTTGAGTGAGCAGCTGCCACCCATTGATATTTTAAACTGCTACTTTTCTGCACTAACTCGAGATGTGAAAGGTCTGTCTGTGACATCATATTGTCCGCATTAAGACTACATCTATATTTTGCGGTGAGTTGTACTAATTACAGCTCACATTACTTTTGCTGTGATATTTTGAGATGTCCTATGTAATCTATTGGTGTTATATTTGTACAGGCCTGGACACCACTGATAACCATGGAGCCATGAATTGTTTTATTTTGGCATTTCTGGTTGTTTTGAAACCAGAGACTCTTTGCAGTTTCACTCACTATAGGGTGATCTTTTCTCATAATGTTTTGAAAACAAAACAATGTGTTTCTTGTCTTTAAAGCAGCCGAGAAACTTAAAATGTACAAAAAAAATGAAGTTTAGGAAAATGCAAATTAAATCACTCTTGTTATCATATCAATAAAAAATATCTGTGTTTCAATCAGTGGGGCCTTAACTTTTATTTGAACAGTATAACATTTGTGTTTAGTTGTCTGACATTTGTTGTCATTTTACTGCTTCCTAGCTGATCTCTATTTATAGATTCCACACACACTCTGTAGATAATGTAAGCAGCGGTCTATGATTTTCTCTTGAGCTGAACTGACCTGCTATGCTACAGTGAAGCTTGGTGTTTGCAGGAGGAACAGTCAAAAGCAAAAGCAGGCTGACCACATGCTGCCATGATGACTCTTTGCTTCCACTGGTGGTTATCTATTTAACTTCACCTGTGTTTCAGACAGACACACTGCTCTTAGCTAGAAGCACTGAAAAACTAACTGCTGCAACCACATCGTATTTTGCAGTAAGAAAATGCATCTGATTTTCAGCTTGCTTTACGAACGTGAACCTGTAGCATATTGCTTTGCTAAACCTAACTCTACCATGATGCATTCAGCTGCTTAGCTTCAAGTAATCTAAACCAGTAAGAGACTGATTGCTAGCTATCATTTCATTAGTTGATGGTTACCCATTGTTAACTTTCATTTTTGGACTTACTTCTCCCATATTTTTACTTAACCTGTATATTTTAGCTATTTTTTATTCAGTGTTGTTCATTAATTAATAAAGGAGGGAGAAAATAAAAATGACAACTAATAGTCTGAGTCTGTGTTATACTGTGTATTTATAAAGAACAATGCTAGCTTGAATTCAAATTTAACATCATTTAAGCCAGTAAGTGGCTTAAAGCTGTAACTAAGAATTTATTTTATTAGCGTTTGGTAGCCGATGTTCTAAACTTGTAACTCTTGCTAGGGGACTACCATGCTGTATGATTCATTTAGCAACTTGCAAGCTAAGAAGCTTCAAGTAATCTGAGCTAGCGAGGAGCTTATAGCTGCTGCTAGCTATTGATTTTATGATCTCTTCCCATCTGATAGACTTTGTCTCGAATAAATTTATTGCTGCGCTTGTCATTGAAATGTTCACTGTGATCTGTTTTCAGTAACTTACCGGAAGAGGAGGGATGAAATTCTTCATCTCGAATATGACGATGAAAGTGCAGAGGTTTGACATTAGAACAGCAGTTTTGCTATGCACCAAGAGTATGACACTAGAAGAAAAGGGACACAGCGTTCAGTTCTTACCTCCTCCCCTTGTGTAATGTTTCTGTCTGCATGCTAACACTTCTAAGCCAGGAGAGAAAATGAGCTGTCATTTATGTTTGATTGTTAAAAGCAGCTGCTGATTTCCGTCAAAATGTCTCCACTGTTAGGGTAAGAGTAATGGTGGAGGTGAGACTTTATTATTTATTTTTGGCCTCTCTTTCTCCCCAGTTTAATAATTTTGAAAGAGGTTATTCGGCTAGAAAATGATTCAGTAGGTGATAATGTGACAGATGCAGCTCTGTTTTTTGGGATGAATGATGCAGCAGAAGAGGATCACAGATAAGGAATGTGAAACCCAGCAACAGCTTAGATGGAGACTCTCCTGCTCTCTCTCTTGTTCCAGCCCCTCTTATTTTATATTAACCTGACACCCACTGAAACCATTACACCTCCGGCCATTACACACTGCAACTCTGGGAACCTATGACATGTCAGAAAATGAGTGGCATTAACATGACATGGTGGCCATCATTGCAGAGATGGGTTTTCGTATCCTCAGTTTCCTCTTAAATAATTGCAGAATTTTTTTCATCTTTGTTGACCACTAGTAGTTGAATGTTTGAAAATCTGTTGTTTTGAATTTTGAACAAAAGCCAAACATGAGGTCTTCAAATTAGTTCTTTCTTCTGCAACAGACAAACCAAAACCCAAAGATTCATTTTTTAGGGTGGTTGTCTGAGGGGACAGGAGCGAGAGAAGGAACTTAGAGCATTTCCACTGCAGAGACTTGATGATGAAGTAAAATTTTCTCAAAGATCCGGTGACTTTATTTTAGCATTAAGGACTTTTTATTACCCCCTTAAAGGCACCTGCTAGGAGAGTACTACTTTCTGGAGTTACAAAGACTGAAGGTTTTGACATGCAGTGCTTAACATTTTTGAGAGGTCAAGTACTCACTGCAATGAGGGAACCGTTTAATCCCTTGAAAGAAGCCTCTGGGGTTTCAAGTCCTTTCTGAGATCTTTTCCTGATCAATTAATCAGATAATTTAATGTAGCTGTAACTCTATTGTCTACAGGAAGTTAGCTGAATAGAGATGACATTTTTTTCTCCAGTATTACAAACATGTCATATCAAGAACAATAGCACCTGTCGTACAAAACAGAGCTTCAGATGATGTTATGTAAATTAGTTTCTCCTTATTTTAAGCTGAAGAGTCCATCCATACAAGTTCCCTTGACTCAGTTTCTTCAAACTTTAACCTCAAACTTTATATATAAAGCACTTTTCAAACATTGAAAATGAAGCACAAAGTGCTTTACATGTTTAAAAGCACCCCCCCCCCCCCCCCCCCCCCCCAACCCAGTTTCTGTTCCTTTGACTGTAACTTCAGATATTTTCCACCACATAAGGGATCTGCAGAGGTTATATCACTTGGTTCCAGACAAATGGTTTATTACCCACAGCAATGACAAGCAAAGGATTAAGAAGTCACGCAGAAAAGGCTAACATTGTACACTGTTTGGAGCTGAGATATGTCCTTCCCGGTAGATTCACTGTCTGTTTGCCTGCAGCGGCTTGACCTGCCCACTCTTGGCGGTGTGCTGCCGCTGCACTGGGATCCTCTCTGCAGTTATTGATCCCAGCCTGTCCACCCACCACAAGATCCAATACCAGTTAACATGGAGCAGAGTCTACATATTTAGACGCTGGAGGGTATCTGTGGACAAAACTCTCATCGGTGTAATTGAGAGTGATAAGGATCAGTTAGAGCCAGGTTAACATCGATTAGGAGTGTGTATAAACAAATGGAGGGATCAATGGAGACGGGTCAATGGAAATTATACATATTTTAACAAGCACCATTGACTGACAGCCAGAGTAAGAAGGTTTAATGGATTTATGCCAATGCTTGCTGTACTTCTAAGGGAATACTTAAGATAATTATTTTTACTTTCAGGTTTAGATTTAGTATATGCTGAGAAGGGGCAAGGTCTTCAAGAAGGGTGTTAGTATAGATATTAATCCTCAATTCAGCTTTGAAAACCTCTGTAGATACAGTACCCAGGCCTTTGTGGTCAATGAATTTGTTCTATTTCGTTAAAAAGAGACGAACTGAGCCAATTAAACCACTTTTGGTTCTGTGTTACACCTCAAACCCTTCAGTTTTACCACTCCTTCTACTATTTTAACTCTAACTGCATTCAAATTTATGACATCTAATAATGCTTCCACTGTATGCTTCCATGAATTATTGTGTGCACTTTACAACTTCTCCCTGCAAAGAAATATTTTACACTAACAAGCCCTTGTGTCGGTTTGATTATATCTCGGCTTACACATCACCTCTTGGTGGGATTTCTTTATTAGCCAATTTACATATAACGGGTGTAAATGTTGGCATCTCATCATTCATTTTCTCGTTCTATGATAGCCTGCTCTACATCATTACACTTGAATTTGGAGTGGTGCTCAATCAAGCCTCAGGGTGTTAATAAAATATGCCGGTTAGTGAGATGAGATGAATAATCGCAGGAGTCAAGTATAATTTCCAGCCCCAGCGGGTGGAGTGTGGGCAGCTTACGTCACACCTTGTGTGGTGAGGTGGGATCGTCTCGTGCTGCCTGCCTATCAGGGTGGTAAGGGGAAGGCAGGCTTGGCATGGTGCACCTATGATAAGGTTTCTGCACCACTGTGGACAGCACTGGAGGATTGTGGGAGAGCGCTTATCAGTCTGTGTCAGGGTCTATCAGCATCTGTCATGTTTACTCCTCAGGTGTGCCGGCTGCTGGCTGACTGCTCTGCCAAGGCTCCTTCATATCAGCCTGTTGAGAGCAAACCAGGAGCACAAACAGAATCCCACCCATTACTGCTGCAGACCAAACCTCTCTTTTACTTTCTCCTTTTTTTTTTTTTTCTTTTAACAAAGTCTACTTTAAAATCTTATCCCCTGACACTTTATTCACCTGTTTTAAAAGGAACATGGGGACATGGAGAAATCAATCTCTAATACATCAACAAAAGTCAAAACTAAAAGAAGCCTTGAAGTTTCCCTGCACATGCCATGCCTTTTGTCTAGTCAAGTGCCAAAGTGCTACCACTTTCTACCCTTTCGAAGTATTCACAGCAGCCATTTACAGTGACTTACCCTCAGGGCTGGAAACTGAAAAAGTTATACTGCCGGAAGTTATAAATGTCATCATGCCTTTATTCTCAAACTGATCAGAATATTGTTATGTTATGTTGTTCTGGTGCAAAAAAACAAGGGACATGAAAATAGAATATAAAATGAAACTATATAACAGCAGTACTCCAACTGTCAGTGGACTTAGATTGCATATATATGTAAAAGAAAAACAAAAAACCCCCAATGAAATATAAAAAGTAATATAGAATAGAATAGAATGTACATTGTTAATTCCAGAAGGGATTAATAAAGGAATACCTTACAGTATGGAATAGAAGACACAATAAGGCAGAATAAATACTCATCATTCATGTCCAGGGAGAGTTAATAGAACAGTCTGAATGGGAGGTTTGATCTTGGTATAAAGTGTCTCTGGGACTGGATGAAAGTCAGTGTCATTTAAGGCTTGCGTAGGGTAGGGCTAAAGGGAGTTGCAGAGAAAACGTTTTTTGAAGCATGAGATTTTGATCTCAAATGAAGTTAATGCAACATTTGAAGGGGAGCCAGTGAAGCTGTCAACGGACAGGAGTGATGTGATTATTGAAGTGTCTCTGGTGACGATGTGAGCTGCAGAGTCCTGGACCAGTTTATGTTTTTGGACCTGTCAGACAACAATCTGTGGTCGCTTCACCGCTGGTTAGGAATTAGTGTTTCCTAATGTCCTGTTACTAACTTTTCAATTTGTGGTGTTAGCATGTAGCTTGTTCACTGCTGATGATGATTGTTGTTGAAATATGGCTAATTGTTTGTTGTTGATGTTCTAATTTATTCTCTGCTCTAAAAGAAGCTAAAAAAATGGCATCCCCAAAACAATACGAGGTCCAAAGACGGAAAAACAACAGGAGAAAGGAGTGGCTCAACTAAACAAAGTTTTAAGTATCTGACCATTGTATGAAGGATGTTTGAGTTCAAGACAGAGAGAAAAACATATAAACTCACATCCAGGAAAAGGTGAGAGAAAAGGTTCAACCAAGAGCGAGCGAGAGATTTGAAAGAGATTGTCAAAATGTCACAGGTGGAAATGTCAGCGGTGAGGTGGAGAGAAGTTAAACTGAGTGAGAGCAGGGGGTTGAAACCATAATTAATGTCTGTGAATCCCCGCGAAGTGGCCCTGTGTGATGTCACCAGCTCCTCGTCCTCTGTATCCACTGTCGAGGACAAGGATGGGGACTAGCACGTCCTGACCTCTGACCTTTTTCGAGAACATGCTGTACGCTGTTCTGTTTTACTGCGGCACAGCCCGCAGTCTCCTGGCTTCAGCTCCAACTATGTCTGTTGTAATGACCTCATCACCATTTGTGGGGTCACACTCATGCCTGCTGTGACTGTCAATGCATATGTTTGTGTGTGTGTGTGTGTGTGTGTGTGTGTGTGTGTGTGTGTGTGTGTGTGTGTGTGTTTGTGTGTGTGTGTGTGTGTGTGTGTGTGTGTGTGTGTGTGTGTGTGCGCGCGCCCTTTTCCAGTTTCTCCCTTTTTTATCTCCAGGCGAGTGAGAGCAGCTGCTGCATGACTGACAGCAAAATCAAACTGCTGGAGCAAACACTGCCCTCCTGACCATCTCACCAGGAAATCAATGTAACTTTGGAGCAAATCAGAGCCACATATGAGAAATGGCCTCTGTATGTTCTTCCTCTGTGAGGCAGGAGACCGTGGTCTGTGTCATGCTGTTTTCTCCTCACTGTGGTATCGCACGGAGACAGGCAGCCAGCGACTAAGAGGGAGAGAGCAAAAACACACTTGATCTTGTGAACCTGCATTGGAAATAGTATTCAGACCAACACACATGGTCAGAGCGATGAGAGAGAGCTGGACTGAGGCTTTCAGACAGCTGACAAAAAGGAGCAGAATTTGTGATAAATGTGAATTACTCACATCTGTTTTCATTTTGTATAACTGGCAAGACTTGTAGAATTACTTCACTTGAGTCGTCTAGCAGAATTAAAAAAAGGAGGAGCTACAGAAGATATGGGGTGTGAGGGCAACAGTGGTGCCAGTTGTAATTGGGAAGCTGGGCGGATGGCTCCAGTAAATACTGGGAACAACATCTGAGATATCCATCCAGAAGCATGCACTCCTAGGAACAGCTAAGATCCTGGGCAGAACTCTCAGGCTCCCAGGCCTCTGGTAGAGGACCCAAGCTTCAAGGAGACACTATATATTCATGGGCCACTTTATTAGGCACACCTGGCCAACTGCTCGTTAACGCAAATTTCTAATCAGCCAATCACATGACAGCAACTCAATGCATTCAGGCATGTAGACATGGTCAAGACGATCGGCTGCAGTTCAAACCGAGCATCAGAATGGGGATGAAAGGGGATTTACGTGACTTTAAACGTGGCATGGTTGTTGGTTCCAGACGGACTTGTCTGAGTACTAACTTATGATCTACTGGGATTTTCACGCACAACTATCTCTAGGGTTTACAGAGAATGGTCCAAAAAAGAGAAAATATCCAATAAGCAGCAGTTCTGTGGGCGAAAATGCCTTGTTGATGCCAGAGGTCAGAGAGGAATGACCAGACTGGTTCGAGCTGATAGAAAGGCAACAGTAACTCAAATAACCACTCGTTACATCCGTTAGCTAATGTAGCAGGATGAGCTGTCTCATCTCTGCTCCTTTCGGTGACAGCGCTGCCTGGCACTCATTAGCCAATCAGCTGACGAGGGCACTCCATATAGGTAGGCAGATTCCTCTTGTCGCCCTCTTTCTCTTTGGCCCCGAGGTCCCGCCCCTCCTTGGTTGCCTCACTTCCGGGCTCCACTGCAGCACCGGTGCAGGTAAGCTAACCATAGCCACAGCCGTTTGTGTGCTAAATTACTCGAGTGGCAGGTAATTTATTGTTTGATTGGCACATCGACAGCTTCGTGTGGTCCTCTGCAGCAGCTCCTGACGCTCCTACCCCTATACAATCTCTGTGTGAGATTTTGTCACCTCCTGGTTGCCTCATCGTCTGTCCGAGCAGTATCCATTCAGGTAATGTGGCAGCGGCTGCCTCGATTTGTCATTAACTTTGTCACTTTGCATGCCGTCATTAATTGCATGGTTCATTTTTTTGTTCGGTGTTGTTGCTGCAGCAGTTCACGGGGTCTCCCCGCCCAGAGACTCGTTTATGTGGCTGGATGAAGCTGAGCAAGAAGCTCCTCTGTCTTCTTTTCCCTATGTGATCTGCTGTTAATCGGTGTCACCCAGAAGCACTGCTGCTTTGCCCTACCCGGCTTTGCCTCACGTCGGCTTTGCCCGACTTCGCCTTTGTTTGACTGTGCAGTGAAGTAGCGTGTCGGCTCGGGATCTGTTAGCTGGGTTTGCATGTGCCTAGCCCGCCACACGCTGCTTGGTCAACCTGACCGTTAGAACCCTGTATGTGTGGGTACTAAAGGGGCTCACAGGTATTTTTAAGGTGTGATAGTGGCTCCCTTTATGTTGATTTCTTTTGCATTGGTTAACACATTGATTTAACGGATTTTGCTTTGGGTTATTCTTTTTTTTCTGTTTGTTTGTTTATTTCTATATGCTTAAATTCTTTTGTTGTGTTGCATTAGAATTCTGAGCGTGTGGGTATCTTTTGGGTTTGTTGAATGACAGTTATTTTTGAGGGTTTCTTTGCTAACTGATTCTCAGGGTACCTGTTATTTTGCACAGTCTAAGTTTGATTAAGTTGTTTTCGTTTTGTTCTTTTTTTTTAACAACTTAATTTTGGTAAAAGGGTTTTTCCTCTTTTTGTTTGTATTGGTTTTGAAAACCTGAGTTTGGTTATTGGTTTCCTGTTTTTGTTTCATTAGCGTTTAGTTAAAGATTGGTTTCTGTTTCTTTGCTAATTTGTTATTTTTGGTCACTTAACTTTATTTCTTTTGCTTTGTTGTTTTCTTTGAGTTATTGGAGTTTTGGTTTGTGTTGTCACACTCATTTTGTTCCCTCTCCTTGCAGGACTGGAGTCTGGTGGTGGTGGTCCTGGGGTCCTGGTGGTGGTGTTCCCCTCCTCGTGTGTGTTGTGTGGTTTTCTTGATTTTTCACCGTTTTGAACGTGTATTTCACAAGTCACAGGGTGCTCCCTTCCCCTTCACGGTCCCAATCCAAATCCACTGGTAAGTCCAGTCCTGCTAGGCCTAACTTCCCTTTTATTTCCTTGGAGTGGATGATAATATTTTTAAGGAGAATGTTTTTAATCTGTTTTTCTTAATAAAATAAAGGAATATTTCTTTTTCTATTCGAACCACGTCTTTGGCTCCATTTTGTGGAACGAACCTGTGTGCCTGTCTAACATTGAAAAACTATTTCCCTGGGTGAAATTCCCAGGGTGGCGTTGTCCGGCTCTGGAGTAGTCACTCTAACTTAAAAGTGTATTGTACCCGGCCCCACTTTAGAGTGGGTGCGTAACCGATTCGTCCTTCCCCACTCCCGCTCGCCACACTAAGAACAGGAAACTGAGGCTACAATTCGCACAGGCTCACCAAAATTGGACAATAGAAGATTAGAAAAACAATGCCTGGTCTGATGAGTCTCGATTTCTGCTGCAACATTCGGATGGTAGGGTCAGAATTTGGCGTTAACAACATGAAAGCATGGATCCATCCTGCCTTGTATCAGCGGTTCAGGCTGCTGGTTGTGTTGTAATGGTGTGGGGGGGATATTTTCTTGGCACAATTTGGGCCCCTTAGTACCAACTGAGCATCATTTCAATGCCACAGCCTACCTGAGTATTGTTGCTGACCATGTCCATCCCTTTATGACCACAGTGTACCCATCTTCTGATGGCTACTACCAGCAGGTTATCGTGCCATGTCATAAAGCTGGAATCATCTCAGACTGGTTTCCTGAACATGACAATGAGTTCACTGTACTCAAATGACCTCCACAGTCACCAGATCTCAATCCAATAGAGCACCTTTGGGATGTGGTGGAACAGGAGATTGGCATCATAGATGTGCAGCCAACAAATCTGCAGCAATTGTATGATGCTATCATGTCGATATGGACCAAACTCTCTGAGGAATGTTTACAGTACCTTGTTGAATCTATGCCACAAAGGATTAAGGCAGTTCTGAAGACAACAGGGGTCCAACCCGGTACTAGCATGGTGTACCTAATAAAGTGGCCGGTGTGTTGTATATGTACATCTAGTGAGGAATTTACAATATGCTCTTGGACTCAAAACCAGTGATTAATTGACCAGAAACAAACCTTTGAGGTCTGTGAGAACACACAGCAAAACAAAAGATAAGAGCTGAATTTTGGCTGCACAGAAGCAGCGCAATTCCTGAACCAATCCTTTGACACTGGAGAGAAAAGAAATGTGGTGTAAATTAAATACACTGGCTTCTGTGGCTGTTTCACCAGTTTCTGGCACGCACCCTGCCAAGATGTGCTGATTGTGTTCGTAATGTACCATGTTTAACAGATGGGACAAAATGGAGGGAACAGCACTGTGCTTGTGTGTCTGACCCAGTGATGTTTTTTAACAGAAAAACAAAGGAGCCAGTGAGAGTAGGCAAAAATACTACCCTACTGGGGCTGAGAATAAGCTCACTCTTCTGTCTGTCTGGTGTAATTTTCACAGTGTTCAGTCTCACATGAAATTATGTTGTCCAAACTCCTTCCGTATGGGAATTTCTATCTCTTTTTTTCAGGTCAGTCTTGCAAAACGTGATGTATGTAGATGTCTCCTGGCTCATTCTTCACTTAAAAGAAGACAGCATGATTCAACCTGGCTGGGAAAACTCACCTTTTTGCCTTTATCTGCCTGCTCCGCTGTGACACACAATCTCCCATGTACAGACTGCACTAACAGAAACAAATGGACAAAGCTTACCTTGTGCTTGAAATGAATGTAGCACTGGGGCATGGCTGTCATTGCAAATCACAGTGAAGCTCAGCATGTTTCAATTCCCCTGCGCAAAGAACAGCACAAGCTCCCTTCATCTATCCACACTCTGTGTCAAGCCCCGCCGTGCCAGAAACCAGATGAAGCATTTAATCAGAACACACTTGAGTACTAGCATGTTTGTTGTTATGTATCTGTTACTTTAGTGGCCTCATTTTGATTAGCTGATGTGATACTACAGTATAAATGTCATTGTGTGTGTGTGTGTTCATATGGAGGTATAAGCATGAAAAAGAGCAAGTCAAGGGAGAATATGTGCTCCCCACTGTGGTGTGTATGTGTGTGTGTGTGTGTGTGTGTGTGTATGTCTAGGCAAACCAACAAATGAATACCCTGACATTCTACTGTCTTTTTATTAATTCATAAATGTCACAGAGGATCACGGTGCCAGTGACAAAAGGTTCAGAAGATTTCAAAGCCGTGTTTACAAAAGCAATTTAAAGGGAAGCATTCCATGTAGGGCCTGTTTCCCCTCTCCACTCCACAGCTCTTTGATCATCTGAGTTTTTCTTCACCTCTCCCTCCACTCCAGTCTTTCCATATTCATCACTGGTTTATGTACACTTCATCAAAGCTGCTCTGGGGCAGAACAGCAACAAGAAACCTCTTCCAAGGCCATGGTTTGATTTCTGACATATCAAGATCCAAACCAAATGGGGGAGTCTCGTTTTCTTGCTCTAAACAAACAGCTGAGGTGAGGAGCTGTGTCTCTTTTCCTAACCAAATGCAATTATTTGAATGGAAAGTTGCCAGAGCTAGATTTAAGACAGCTACAAATGAGTTAGTGGATTGGTTAATATTTATGTTCTATCTTTGCAGACCAATGACATTTTATTTTGCGGTGCACAATCTGTAGATGTAGCGCCTGCTGTCACTGCTAATTGTGTTTTCTTTGTTATCAGCTTATCTCTCACAACAATGCTGATACAAAGTCAGCCACAGCTGCCAGTCAAAGATAGCTAAGCAACGGGAAGACACAAGAGAAAAGTATCAACACTATATTAAATTGTGGGAAGAGAAGCTCCAGATCAACAAAGACACTGTACTTTCACCTCTTTGTATTCTTAGGTGCAATGTTCTCAACATGATGCCTGTATACATCGTTGCTTTCACTGAAGGAGATAAATGCAAACCTGAACTCTTCTTTTGTCACTTCACAATTACAGTGACACAGTGTTCCTTTTCTCAGAACATTTGAAAGGAGAAAGAAAATCCTACTCAAAAAAGTCCTGAAGGTTATATAAATCATACTAACAAAAGCGTATATATATTAAAGTGAGGTACTTTGGATTGACAATAATACCTTTAACCATCCTCTGAACTAGAATGTGCAATAGTCTAACAGTGATAATTCTCTGCATCCCCAGAAAACCTTTGTTTGTATTATCTGCAGAACTTTCCCCTTTTCTTCAACAAGGCTGACGGGATTTATTCTGAAGTTGTATTCACACATGACCACACCTTTTCAAGATGAGCTGCATGTGTGAATGGTGAAAGACAGAATTTCACCACTGCTTTGTCCAAGCTTTTATTTATATTGTGTATTTGAACGGGTCAAAAGAAAAATGAGTAGAAATATACAAACTGATCAGGCAAAAAAATAGAAAGGGAAAAACAATTAAAGACAACTCTATAATGGCATAGCTAATCATACCTTGTTTGAATGGGTGTCAGATGAAATTAATAAAGCTTATCTAGTCCTACCCTTTAATGTTGTGTTTTTATAATTTCATCAGCTGGAGCATATAAAGAAAACAAAACAGAAGAAAGTACATCACAAAAACGCATATGTTGTCTTCCTTTAAATTTATGTTTCCATTTCTCTCTTGTATCCATTCAGGATGAGATTTATATCAATTTGTTTGAACTTATTAAGTGATCTGCAAGTTTTCATGTCTTCACTGCACTTGTTCCATTGATTAACTCCTTTAACTGATATACAGTGTATTTTTGTGTTTGTACTGTTAGAATATATAGCCTATGTGAATGTGCTTTGCTAATGGAGGCTGGCTGCAGAAAGACCAGAAGTCATGAACACATCAAGCCAAAAAACAGACTTTTACGGCATTAAAAAGCATATTTACCGCCTGGTTCGAAAAACGGCCTTGGTCTGAAATGCTAATTTTTAGACGATATTAGGATTACAAGTGTGTCCAATCAGAGGCTAAGCTCAGCTCACATGACTGACGGTTGCCCTATAGCTGTTAGAATTGAAGCTCAAAGTCCACGTCATATCCAAGATGGCCCTGTCCAATGATTGGATTCATTTGACTGTATCTGGAACAGACGGGTGACATTGAGGAGACTTTGTCCATATTTTTTACAGTCTATGGTCCATACAATCTGAGACTCAGCATGTGTGACAAATGATTCTGATGTCAACACACTTTGATAAGAATGGCAACTTGAGATATTGTGAATTTCGGCCCGTTGTGGTCTGTACAGGCTGTTTCTTAAAAACCTTATTTCTTCAGTTTGATGAAGAGTGAGTTTGATGGTTCTCTGTTGGTGCTGTTATTTACTATTCTTATTGCTCCCATTGAAGTTTGAATATTGTTTCCGCGTTTGTTTTATATGTGGTCCCCCAAACCTCACACTATAAGTAATATGTGGAAGAATGAAGAAACAATACAAGGTGTACAGGGATGTCTGGACTATAAGATACTTGACTTAATGTAATTTGCATTTGACTCAGCTATTTTAGCTGCAATGTACTGTATATGAGACTTTAAGGATAATTATTATTATGATTCCAAGGAATTTGATTTCATTTAGTCTCCATAGTAAAGTAAGTTAGTGTCATCTGCAAATAAAATCACTTGAAGTGTTTTTGAAATCTCAAATATATTATTAATGAATAGAATGAACAACAATGGACCCAGCACTGAGCCCTGGGGCACCCCATATCAAACGTATGTTTGATCCCTTCAGTTTCCTCCCTTGCTTGAGCAGCGCAACTTTTTGATTTCTGCTTACAAGATGAGTAATTATAGTGGGTTTAATGTTTTTATCTTTTTGGGGGATAGGGTTGCAGGCCTCGATGTCATTACTGGCCAGAGTTATTCCCTTGCTGTCCAGGAGTGCGATCACCTGCTGCTCCAGGGAGTCCTGATCAGCATCGGTGATCTCCCCTTCTCCCGCTGCTGCCCTGGTGTATGACCGGGGCTTTGTTTCTGGGCTGCTGACAGTCAGGTCATTCATCCTGGAATATTGTTCCAGATCTGCCACACGGCCTTCCAGCATGGATATTTTTTTTTTGTCCTTTTCAGCATTTTGTCTTTTTAACTCTTTTATTTCTTCCATCAGATTCATAATCACTTTTTGTTGTTTGGAGGTGTTTGTTAGGTCTTTTGACATAAAGTTCAAAGATCTTTTAATGTCTTTTACTTCTTCCACAGAGCTTGTTTGCTTGACTTTTGGTGGCTTCTTGGTTTTGAGTCAGTGTCAAAGGTCCGGAAGTCCGAAAACAAACTCTCTACTGTTGCTAGGCTACCAGTGACAACACAGAAGAGACACTATGTAGCCAGGTTAGCTGAAGGCCACTAGTCTGGTGTCCAGCTCTCTGTCCTTGTTGCACCAAGACTGCGTTCTTATATCAGTGTCTCAGTCTTGGCACGGGTCAAAGTCAGTGTATCTATCAGGAGGTCCAGCTCATAGATACAAAATCAGCATCAAAAAAATTGTCAGACATGCATATCCCTATACTCATATGGACAAGTGGTGGTGAAGCACCCTAGCCAGCCAGAGATTAGCCCAGATTGCTGTTATGGGACACTGATCAACAAAACCATTCAAGCTGGCCACAGCCACCAACCATCAACCCCCTAAGTCAACCACACATGAGACAATTTTTCACTTACCTCAGTGAAATCGACCGCTAGGATATAAGCGGCTAGCCGGCGAGTTAGCACATGCAGCTCCCCTTAGCACATGTAGCTCCATGAACAGAAAAAGAAGAACAATTCATTGGTGAACTCAGATTGTGTGTGAACATGTGAATGAGGGACCGATGAAGGCTTCTTCAAGGGATTGAATGGGCTGATGGCGTTTTATGCAAGCCAGGAAGAACAATCTGTAACAGGATGAAACTGTGTGTAGCCTGTATCTATTAATGCAAATGTGTCTGCACTTAATTGTTCCCTTATATGGTTGTCATATGACATGATGCTATGAGCAACCTGCGTGAACAAGCAATTTCAGAAAATTTCATGGGCAGAGCTCCTGAAATTAAAATCCTAGCAGTTTTCAGTTGTGCATGTGTAAAAGAGGCTCAAGTGCTCCATGGGGAATTCCTACAGCAGCTATGTTTCTTTCAAGAGATTTTGTGAGTAATTGGTGCATCATTTTTCTTCAAATTGAAATAGCTCAACCAAAATGAATCTAAAGAAAGACTACACAACATAGGGCGAGTGCAGCCGTTTCCCTTCAATGTATGTGCTTAGTCGTTAATGCTCATTTCTACCAACCCCCCATCTTTTGGCCTGTTAAATGTTGAATGCTAGTATGAAATGGATCCACCTATTGACTACACTGCCTATGTATTACAGTGACATGTGAGTGACACTGTGGGCGTGCTGTGATGTCATGCATACATATGACCTGCTATGTAATTTGATGCCTATACTCAGTTCTTAATTTACAGTCTCACAGCTACAGCAGCAGTAGTTAGAAATAGGAGAGCACCTCTCTCTGGTGTGCAACATCTTTGTTGTTCCTATTACTTTAAATTATGTTTTGTTTTCCCCTGGAAGCTGCCCTTGTATTTTTTTTACCACTGTCTCAGCACAGTAATGTTTCTGCAGCGTCTTGAGCTACAGATTTTCTGCAAACATCCCCGGAGTAATTAGCTAAATGTTTCATACAGGACAAGTGTGCACATAATAGATATAAAGATACCCCTTTTTGTACATCATGAATAAACATGAAGAAAAGTTTCTGATTTGGAATAAAGGGATAGTTTGTTTGAAGTGGGGTTGTTTGAGGTACTAGTCTGTAGTAAATGTGTTGGGCACGGGGGACAATGATCTGCTCGGTTCCTTAGTTGAGAAGCCAGCGAGAAAACTGACGTCACCACACAATTTAATTCATTTTAAGAAACTCTACCCAAACAGTAATGTTGATGAAAGTGTATGTTTTATTTTAATTCTTGATAGATGAAACCAGGATTGTGACATCTGTTTCAGCAACATCCATGGTGTTTGTTTCTTTACTTTCCCATTGGCTATTTTAGCACAGCGATACTTCCATTAGCTTTGTCTGCTAATGTCTTTCCATACACACCCCAGAGCGGTAAGCCAAGTGTTTCACATAGGATAAATGTTCACATTATAAATGTGAGGGAAAGTGAGATATCTTTAAATACCTCTGTTAGTGAAACATGATTAAATCCAGAAACTCTGGACCTGAGGCTCTTATTTATAATCAAGACCAGGGCAACAGCATGGTGGTTATGATTTATGAGTGCTGGGGTCAGGGCTACACTGTCATCGTAGCTTTCCTCAGCTCTGTTGTAATCACTTAATTATGCTTATGACACATGCTTCACATGAGCCGGGGCAAACCATACGTCCAGCCTCATCTTAGGGGAGGTCGCAGCTTCATTATGCTGTCTGAGATCAGTGTGAGAGCCTGCTCGTGCTGGAGAAGACCAATTATTTAGATTAATTCGATACACCCTTCCCCACCTCATTCTGCTGCGAGCATCTGCTTAAGCTCGAGGAAATGATGATGTACGAGGCCTAATTTAGCCTTGAGAGCAGGAGGGAAGAGAAAGAAATCACCGTGGATGATTGTGGCCAAATGGATTTCAGATCATCTGAGCTTATTATGAGGTAAAGAAGATGAGAACGTACAGGTAAAAAAGGTTAGTCAGTGTCAATAAATGCTGCTGCTATTTCCACTGCCGGCTCCACAGGAAAAGAGCCTGAGGGTGTTTCACTGCTTCAAATCTACTTTACATTATCTGTGTTTGTGAATAACTGGTGATATTACACTTCTATGAATAAGTGCTGCTTTTACGAGTTTATTCTCAGCAGTTGATGACCAATGTTGCATTGGGGTCCTATTAGAATTAAGGGCATATTTCTGAATAGACCTCCACGAAGAACCCCTGATGTGTTTCTCTGCTAAAAGGCTCTAAAAGATACACAAAACTGTAGTGACAGTGGTTCACTTGCCCATTATTATGCGCAAATCACACCCGAGCTTATTATAGCAGCAATGAAATCTTAAAAGGGGTTATGAGAACATCATCACCACTGTGTATCACTGAGCTTTATCAAGTAATGGAATTAAATGGTACCGCGCTGCTAGTCTTAATGAAGCATGAAAAGTACTGCCAGTTTAAGCAGAGAGGGAGAGTGAGAGGGACAGCTGAGATGACGATAATAATGAGGGATATGATCGGTCTCATACTGTATGTTTGCAATTTGAGAGACATTGAAGGACTATGTCTGCTTTTAATTCCACATAAATAAATATAAACAGGGCTGCACAGTGATGCAGTGGTTAGCACTGCTGCCTCCCAGCATGAAGGTCACCTGTTTGAGTCTCGGTTCGGACAAGGTGGGCTTTTCTGTGTGAAGTTTGCATGTTCACATATGCATTGGTGGGGGGTTCCCTCTGGGTACTCTGGCTTCCTCCATAAGTCCAAAAAGCATGCTCACCAGGTTAACCGGTGGTTCTAACATATCCTTTAAAAACTTACCCATAACTTTGAGTGTGTGCATTGTCTCTCTCTCTCTCTCTCTCTCTCTCTCTCTCTATCTCTCTCTGTCAACCCTGTGAATGACTGGCAACCAGTCCACGGTGTACCCCGCCTCTCACCTGAGGATAGCTGGGATAGGCTCCAACCATCCGCAACCCTGAACAAGATAAGCTGTAGTAAATGAAAGACTGAATGAATATAAGCAGTTTCAATAAGAGCAGGTTTGGTGAAAGAAAGGAGGACCAACAAAATCAAGTCTAGAAAAATGACTTAATTAAAAGATAAAAATGAGGCCTGAATTGCTTTAAGTGAGTAATGGCTTAAATACACTGGCTGCTCTGTGTTGCGCCGGATCAGATAGGTTTCCATTCAAGTCACTGTGTAGACTTACACTGGATCCATTCTGTTGCTGTTCAGCTGCGTGGCTGGTCCGGCAGGTCACAGCTAATCCGCAGCCATCCTATTTTTGCTGGATGCTGGAGCTGTGACGCGTCAAGTCACAGTCGAGAAGCTTGAGCGGGACAGGAAGTAGTGCTCGGAAACTACCTAAAAGAGCCTGAGACTTTCCAAATAATACAAACCGTGTCAAAACTAGATCGTATTTAGCTTTACCATATCAAGAAAATATCACAATGAGCGAAGACACCAGGAGTCAACAGGTTTGAGTTTTAACAACACAACATGAATGAAGAGAGGATTATTAATGAGGGAAGCGAGGGAAATCCTCGGTCTCGCGACTCCAGGTGTCTGTCAGTCCTGCAGCTTCTCAGACAAAACCGGATTGAACACGCAGCCCCTGTGAGTTGACAAACGCAGTCAGCACGCAACGGAGCAGAGCTGCAATGCAGACGCAGCTGGTGTATTTGAGGCGTAATGGGTAAGAAAAATGTTCCTGTCAAGTTTCTTGAAATAAGGATAACGTCTTAACCAGTTTTGAAATATCGTCAAATAAGAGCATAGACCGTATAAAACATGGACATAGTCTCCGTGACGTTTGTTCCTGATACAGTCAAATGAAGCCAATCATCGGACAGTGCCATACTGGATATGACGCAGGCTTTGAACTTCCTTTCTAACCGCTATAGGTCACCCGTCAGTAACATGAGCTGAGCTGAGCCTCTGATTGGACAAACTTGTAATCCTAAGGTTTTTTAACCCGCTGAGTTAGAAAAAAAAAAATCACCCCCTACACAGTGTGTGTGCTAATAGCAAAATTAGCAATTTAGACCCAAGCCATCTTTTGAGCCAGGCTGTAAATGTGCTTTTTACTGCTGTAAAAGTTTTTTTGGGGGGCTTGATGTGTATGTGGTTTCCAGTCTTTCTGCAGCCAGCCTCTAGCGGGTTTTCGCTGAACAGGAACTTTTAGCACTTCTGCATAAGCTTCATATTTCTTCATATTTCATATTTTCATATTTATATTTATGATATAAGTTAAGACAGAAACTACACACGATCCAATCATAATCTTCATGTCTGTAATTGAGTCAAATCATTTAGAAATAAACATGAAAGAAAGGACTGTAGTTGTTGTTGTTGTTGTTGTTGTTGTTGTTGTTGATGATGATGATGATGATGATGATGATGATGATGATGATGAAGATATTAAATGCAGCACTGTTCAAAAGACATACAAGCAAATGTGCTGTATCACATAGTAGGTTTAGCAAATATTAGATGTCTTTGTTCAAAGCCTATTGTACATCTCTGCGTGCTGCAAACAAGGATTTAAACTAGAAGAAAGCTATCTTACAGGGATTACAGTTTGTGTACGATGATGCTATGGAAATACTATAAAGACATGCAGGTGGTACACTGCAGCTGAAATGTGAGTTAATACGTTCCAGGTTGTAATCTTATTGGTTTATTTGCTGACTCAAAGCCTCTGTGAATGAGATCATTGTGCCTCTGTCCAGTGGCAGAAAGAATAAAGTATGCTCTCAGTCCCAGCTCTAAAGACACCAGCATCATTGACTCTTATTTATGAACAGCATTTGTTTTTCTCATACATCAATAGATTTTCGTTTATATAGAATTCATTTGCAGTATGATTTTCAATGTGCTTTGTATGTCTTTAATGTTGATATTATCCTGTTTTACAGATTATTGGTCTGAATTAAAGATCGACTTGAGCATCATGTTGATGCATCTGTTACATAACCAACATTTACACATTTTATACCATTTCGCAAGCAGAACTGTAGAAATCCTCTCAATCCCTTTATGTTTGAGTTAGATAAGATCCATATACATCCAGACAGAGGCAGGTAAACATTCTGCAGACCATGTAGAAATCAACCGTTTTCCCAGGACTGGTGCAGCTTTTAGAGCCTTTCATCAAACAAAGCTCTGTGTTTGTGTCTCTGTTTCCGCATGGTTACAACTGTGAGTCCACCCCAAGCTATAGATTCATGTCTTTGTGGGTGTCAGGATGCAGCCATGTGCTCTGCTTGCTGATGAAGCCGAGGGATGAGAAGAAAAGAAAGCTTGTTTACTCAGTGGAGATAACAACAGCTCAATCACCTACCTGATCTGAATCCTTAATTGGTATCATTATTAAAGTGGGGACAAGTGAATGGAGATAAGTTTCACATTAGCATAGCACACTGGAGATTATTACTGACACGTCACATCACCTGTGGAAGAGAGAATCCAGTCACCATATGGGTTTAGATTGTAGTTCTTATACTTTAACTGTTAGCTGAAAATATTTAAGCTGATGTGCTGAAAACCTGTGCACACATACAGTATACCTTATGTTAAATATAACACTAGCAGCAGATTCTTCAACAAAAGTTTTCAAGCTAGGAGCTAACTGAGTAATGTATTTTCCACAGTGTTATAAGGCAGCAATAGCGCATAATTATCCCTCTGCTGTGAAAACACTGTGAGATTCTCTGAACTATTTGAATCTGTGACATTTCTGTTGAGTACTCTGACAGGTGCCATCCAATGATATATATCAGCAATGCAGGCATGCATCAGCCGGCCACAGCAATAAGATTAAGTTAAATGTCACTTTTTACAGTGTGCTTGATTGCATATGTCTTTCCAAAATGACACCGACCCTGCCAGAACTCACTGGAGATTTCTGTGCCTGGATATTAATTTCACTCAGATGTGGCTACAGTGGGTCTGAGTGCATGAGTGGATGAATGCACACAGTCACACACATACAGCTGCGAAACCTCAGTTTGAGCCCCTGCTCCAGATTTCATTATCGCTTTGACTTTATTGCCATTACCACTCGGTTGGTGGCCCATTCGGAAATGAAATGTCACTTTCTCTTGTTATTTGCCTCCTGATTACGACTTATGTGCATGATTCTCTGGCTCCATATGTGCAGACAAAACCCAATCACACACGCACACACACTTCACATGCTCAGACACGACTACTCATACCAGGAGACCAGGAGTCACGCTGCAGTAATATATGTGTGAGATGTGACACACTACCAATTTTACACCCAGCTCTGTGACCAAGCAAATCCATTTTATGGCCAGCATGTGTCCATGTAGAAGTGACATATCTTCAGCTATATATATCTGTAAATGTCATTTATGAGCCAAGCTGTTATCAATATTGCAGAGTTATCTCTCGGGCTAGAAAACCACCTTACCATAATAGAGACTAGTGAGGCAGAGTTCTGTCAGGAAAGAACAAAAATCTATCACACATATCTCTTTTTACAGTTTTCATCCTTCACAGAAAGAGTCAAAATCAGTTCTTACTGATTTGGGAAGGATGAGGTTTATATTAATAAAACATAAGCGCTTGTCTTGTGCTTAAGTACATTACAACATAGACACCTTTGTATTGTTGGCTGTACACTCAGCTAAAGTTAACCAACCAGTTAGCTTACCTTAGCATGAAAACAAAGGTAAACAAATTAGCGTTGTTGAAGCATCTATAAAGTTTGACCATTAAGTTGATGTAGCTTCAATGAGCTTTGATTTGTTGACAGTTGAAAAGTGTTGAATGGTTTCGGTGTTTATGCTTGGCTAGCTGCATTCTTTAGCTACCCCAGCTAGAGGAATAAGAAGTGATGAGATTTTATATCAGTACCATTAAGGTTCTACTTGTTTCAGTTCTGTAGCAAAATTAAGCCTTTAAAGAACACTTTACTACTCTGCTTAGACAAGTTGGCACCAAGTGACACCCTGCACTCTAAAAATACAAAGCCCATGTGGAAGGTCTAAAAAACTGCAGCCTCAACTGCAGATTTCGCATGAGGCTGCCGAAACATTGGAAACCACATACAGTACACACCAATTTAAAAAAGATGGTGTTACTACAAAAACACACAGGTTTAGGGGAGCGTGCCTATTTTCCCACAACCCTATGTTCCAATTTTCAATGTTTTTCTAAAATTAGGTCCTATGTTCCCACAGTTCCCAAATTTCTAAGATTTTTTTTTCCAGAATCTTGTTTTGTTTGTCTGACTTTGGGAAATGAAAATAAGGGATCAGCATCTTTAAGCTCTGCTTCAGCTAAAACCCTTTTTGGTCAGCCGATTTTATTTTTTCTTGTAATGATCACGTTGCGACTATTTCTGCTGCTAACCCTTACTCATTCATTCGTTTATTTAGTATGAAGAGCTATTATTATTATTATTATTATTATTATTATTATTATTATTATTATTATTATTATTATTATTATTAATAATAATAATAATAATAATAATAATAATAATAATAATAATAATTTATTTTTACAATTGTTACATTTACAAGTTTTGCCCATTTAAGGACATGGCTGTCTTGACTAACAGGTGTTAGTGCCCACAGTAGTTGTCTGCAAAGAGGCCAAAAATGGGAGTTCTGCATTTGCGCTGTGGCTTCCACTAACAATAAGTTTCAGAACTCCATATCAGAAATAAATGGGCGATCCCATATAAACCACGTCCATGTATTACGCCACCTATGGGAAGTAGACCAGTAGGATAGAGCAACAAAAACATGACATTCCTCATAATTAATGCTGTGCTGTGTCTTAAACTGTTTAAGCATGTTGTTGGTGTTTCCACCCTTGCTTGACGTTTTATTTTTATCTTTTATCACATTGTGGACAGCTTTTGTTTCTTGTCTACTTTCTTGGCTCTTGGTTATTGTTCACACCACAGTTAGCTGAGCTCAGCCTGAAGTCCAAAAGAGCAAATAGTTTTTCAACACATCAAGTAAGTGAACAGATGAAAACAAATCTTAAATGGTTAGCTTCAGTGTTTGAGACTTGATTTTCACTGGTAGCTGCTCTATGTTTACAGCTTTTATGGGATGCTAAGCTAACCATCTTCCCGATGCCGCTTTTATATTTGATACATACAGACATGAAATTATCAGCAGGAAAACGAATAAACTCCTAATCTAAAATGTAAACTATTTCATCTCATGGACAAACAATCTCATGTTTTATCTGAGCGACCTTCAGAAATTAAATGAAATCTCTCTCTATCAAACTCCTAGGCTGTTAACAGCATGTTTATTTTATTTCCTCATTCATATGCAGGCTTCTGAAGCATCCACTCAGCAGTATTGGTTTGGAACCAGAGGAAGTCATATTATGACTATAAATTGGCTCAGAAGCAAGTGTCTTTAGAGAGTTCGATTCATCAGGAGGTCGGGACAGGAGGGCTGAGGGGGCAGATCTTAGCTTTCTTATTGATGTTCTCATTACTGATGGTTTCTACCAACCAAACACGGTTCCATCTCAACAAACACACTCCAACAACTCCAAATTGGCACATATGAAACAAGAAAACAGATTTTTATCCATTACCTTGCCTACACAGTATTCATTTTGCATGTCATTACCCAGCTTGTATGTATCAGGCATCAAAACCCATTAGAATGGGGAGTGGGAAGATAACTATCCTCGCCACCTCCATCTTTTCTATAAAGTCATTTGAAGCAAAGGTGTTTCAGTGAGGCCTCTGACAGTGGCCTGGAATATTGAAGAGCTTGTGTCATTCTTAAGCGCCAAGTATTGTGTATGAGTTTGTGTGTCCCTGTGTGTACTTGTACTGCCTGAATACAGATGGTCTATTATGGATCTAGAGAGCACTGAATGACAGCACTTGCTATTCTTGCAGCTCTACGGCCAACAGAGGAACATTAACTGCAACACTGGCTGAGCTACAGTGGCTGCATGGAAAGACCTCTTTCCTAGCTGTTTTTAAAGTATCCAGGGTACTGTTAGTTTAGCAAAGACAAGCAAGGACCCGAATTGATTGATCATTTTATCCAGCGCTTCTCTGTTTAAGTCCTTTCACAATGAGTAATTGGCCAGCAGGTGATTTGAATGCAAACAGTGGCAGTTGTTATTGCATCTGCTCACCAGTTCAGCAATTATTCAGCAGCATTAACTTAAACACACTGTCGTTGTCTGCTTCAAAAAGCTTCAGTCACCTTGTCTTACTAGTGTTGAGTCCTATTTGTCGGTCTTTAGAAGGAGCAGGAAAGAGCAGTCAGGGGGGTATCAAATGAAGTGTCTAAAAAAGAAGAAGAAAGAAAACAGAGTATTAGTCCATGTCAGGTTTTGAAATTGCCTCCAGGGAAGATGCCCTTCAAAATTCAAAGAACTCACCTGAGCTTGTGATATATTACTTAAATTAGCCTGATGGTGAAATCTTGTTGTTTACTTAAGCGTCATAAAATCATTAACAAACTCCAATACTCCCATCCTCCAAAAGCATTTCCATTGTCCGTCACCACTTTTTAAATTTTATTTTTAACAAATTTTTATTTGTTGGACCCTAGATTCTGTTTCATGCAGACAACACGTTCATCTCTTCACCTCCTCACATGCCGTCATGTTGTTCCTACCAGAATGCTTTAAGAAGTTTTCCTGTCAAAGATTTCAGAGGATATGTGACACACAGTGCTGTAACATTGATAGTTAGTTAGTTAGATAGAAGAACTCCAGACATGCCTTTCACCATCTGTCTAGCTTTTAATAAATGCCACCTCTGAATTGATTTGCCTGATTGATCTGATTTCTCATGTCTGACTGTCAGCCTGTGAATGTTAACAACGCTGTATCTTCTGCATTTGGGCTCTCACTCCTCTTCCTGGGACACAAAACTTCTTTGGCATGCAGTAATATTAGCACAGTGAGAATGGATGGGTTGGATTTTTGGATTTAAGGGTTTCCGTTCCTTTTTAATTGCAACAGGATCTGCTGCCAGAAATGAGCAACTGGGGAGGAAACTACTCTGCTGCTTGCAGTTTTTTTTTCTCTTGATTCAGCAACCTAACAGCATCCTGCTTCTGGAGGACATGACAGGATAAATGAAGGATGAAGGGGCTGAATGGTGGTGGAAAAAAAAGCCTGTGTAATGATTTACAGTACAGTACAAGTCAATAGCACTTAAGGATCCAATCTAGCTTGACTTAGAGACTGACAGGATGTTAGAACAGGAGTTATATGGTAAACTGTCCATTTAATATTCAATGGGATTGAGTTGCAGGATTATATGAACTGGTAAACTAAAATACAGGTCTTAATAGTAATGTAGTGATGGTGAAATTGACATGAATTTATTTACATTACATTTAAAAATACAAAATAATGGGAGCTAAAAGGAAAAGATAGAAATTAAGAAACATTTTACAAAGAGAAGCCAATAAGCAAAGCTATGGAAATATGTCCTTGAATAAAAGTGACGATGATAGTCCTTCTTCAATAAATCTTTTGTGTCATGTTTTCAGAAACTGCTATTTTTTACTGTCTCTGACTGTCTTCTTTATTTTTTGCTTCCAATGATTGACCTTTCCCCTGACTATGCCCTGCTTGCCTGCCTGCTTTGCCCTACTGGATTCTTTTGTTTTTGTTTGTTTGTGTGGCCTGCCTTCTCATGCTTGACTCTGTGAATTTGAACATCAATTTTTCAACGTTCCTTTCTATTCACCGTGTTCTGCTTCAGTGTCTGTAATAAAATCCCCATTTCCTCATACCTATTTACTCTTTCACTTTGTTGCAGGATAAAGTAACAATCGAGTGATCTGCACTATTTGGTGATTGTCTACAGCTTTGCACTCTGAGTTGAAATGAACGAGATCAGTGACTAAGCCTTCAGTATAATAGGTTTAAAAGGAATTTTCACTGTTCTGTGGAGACACAATGTCTTTAACATCTGATGAAATGGTTTACTTTGCAATTTCAGTGCAAAAAAAGAATGGATCCTTGAGGCACTCAAAAAAAGAAAACAAAAAACAATGGAAAAGAGACGTGGTTACCACTTACGTCTCTAATGTGACATTAGAGATGTTTAAGAGCTGCTGGAGAAAGACTTGGCCTCAAACTTATTCAGACAGTACATTTAATAGATAAATGATCTTGGACTGCCAACAGTGGAGCTGATTTATATTAGTTTAAGAGGAAGTCACTTGTGGGTGGCACAAGTTTCACCTGAGGCTTTGCTAGCATCATGAATTGTTGTGTCTGTCTCCCAGTTGCTCAGAAGTCATCAATCCACAGGAGGTGTATCTCAGACTCACATAGTTAATCTCTCCACTATCCTGCTCTGTCAGGATAACTAACAATACTAAGTCTTCATTTGCCTTCTCTTGCCACTCACCTTCCTCATAAATAAACTAATCAACTCAGGCAACTCTGGGTGCTGAGAAAACAGGTAAGCTGTCCCATAGACTTATCAGTATTCACAAGGATGTACACACCTGGACATACTCATTGATATATATCCCAAACACACGTTTTCTCATGCCTTCTTGCCCACTCAGTCCTGCTTTCCTCCTCAACTGTCATGCTGAGCAGAAGTCCAGATGAATACAAATCAGCCTGCACCTGTCTGTTTGGGTTTAGAGGACTGAAGCTCAGTAAATAATCTGAAAACAATGTGTGAGCAAATGGAAGAAGAGAAACCACAAAGGACCAACAGATATGAGGATGAACAGTTGGGCAGCTTTCTCAAGATACAATTAGTCATATCAGGGAAGTAGATTTGTCGGAAATCCTTTATCAACCTCGGGGACAAAGACGTTTTTTTTTTTATTATTTTAGTTCTAATTCTTTCTTTTTTTTTTTTTTTTTTTTGAGAGGGGGATTCTTGATAGACATTGTTCATTCTTACAGTTTGTTCTCTAATGAATCTTTATACTGCCAATTTTCCAGCAGTTTTCTGATAGTCAAGAGTTTTTGATGATTAAGAAATTATAATTAAAATGGAATAAAGAAAAGCATGACTGAGGGTTTAAAAGTGCAGCTCTTTGTGATGGAACTATCTCTGCCTGTTTGACCACAGTTTGCTATTAAATCTTTTGAAGAGAGAGAATTCCTGTTGGTTTTAACATCTCCTGTAGACAACGCAGCATCTATTATCTCTTAATTGATTCATGCAAGACATTTTGTCTTGCCGTCTTTTAATGGTCAAGCATGTCACTCACTGAGAATCTTTGCCGCGGCGAAGGTAAACAAAGGCTGCTTGGAAAGTGTGCTGTAAATCCCTTTATCTCACACATGTCCTGCAGCAGAATTTAAAGGGTTTTCAGACGCTTTAGCATAGCTGCTGGAACATATTCTCAGCAGTGGGTGCTGAGGGAAAAGAAAGCTCCAGCAAAAAGCTGAACACCGTGCATAAAGGCGTGCTGTGCAGCAGCAACATTTAGAAAAGAAAAGTGTCCTGCATCACATAACTCCAATGTGGACTTCTTCTCTATGGGTTGGTGCTGATGGAGCTCCCCATAAGGGTGCTAATGTCCAGATTGTCCAAAATATCTCCATGAACATGCATGAGAGCAAGGTGCATCAGTATTTTTGTGTCATATATGTGCATAACCAGGTCTAAACCAGGTGGTACAGAGTGGAAAATGTTCTTACAGCAGCTATGTCTTGCATGGTGCTACTGGGAGAGTCTCTAAGATGATGTCCCCAATCATCTTTAGCTGTGTCTCCAGCTGGTCCCTGTCAAAGTGCAAGGGAAGGTGCAGGGACTCCATATTCACAGTTCATTCCTTTTTGGCTGACTTAAAAACCACATGCTCTCTAAGAGCAGCTGTTTTCATGCCATCTTGGTCAAATCTCCTTTTTAGTTCTTTAGCAACCAAGTCCACATCTTCATAAAACTCACATCATCATGAGTGTTGTGCTGCTGCCTCTGGCTCTGCTGTGTGCTGGTAGTGGACTGGGGTTTTTGTCTTCCTGTGCTCGTCTGGCATTTTCAGTCCAGCTGTGGATACCTTGTGCAGCATGTTCTCCACCACCACATCATCTGGAAGCCCTTCTATGTGCATTCTCAGATATTTGGTGCATTCAAGGGCACCCAATGCACCAACTCACCCAGCTCGAAAAAGTGCTTCACAGCACAGGGGGCCAAAGTAGGCTTTAACTTTAGCGTCTTCTTACACAGGCCTCTGATCTTGGCTCTGGTCTCTCCTCTCACACTTGTCATCTATAAGCTGCTCCAAAGTCTCAATGATCCGTCTGTAGGCACTGCATCTTCACCGTTCATGTGCACCATCTTATGGGCCATACAGCCAGAATGGCAACTAACACTTCACGACAGCCAAACATTGACTTGTAGAGCTCCTTGCATTTGGATGACTGACGGATTACCTCAGCTACACCCTGGACGAAGTTCACAGAGTCAGCGATTAGACTAACTTTTCTGGCAGCCTTTTGAAAAGCTGGATCAGGTGAGTGGTTGGCACAGTGCAGAAACAGAGACCTGGAACATAGTTCTGAACATCTGAAAACCGTCCCGACATATTACAAGCTCCGTCCAAACAGTATCCCTAGAGATGTTCAGTGGGGATGTTCATCCTGAGAAATACATCTGTGACCCAATTGAACAGTGTCTGTCCTCTGCTGTCAGGAGCAGCGTCAATGAAAATTGTTCTGTTGTACTGGCATCAGTGGTGCCATCAGCTGCGAGTCCGTAGTAGAGACTACTCGCTGCAGTTCGTACAAAAAGCTATCACAGCTGCTGTTGCCACAAAAAGTTACCCCCTTCTTTCCCAGGAAGAGCACTGACCTGAACATCAGTTCTAGGACACGTCTTGCTGTATTCTGAGCTTGACGGGCAGCATCAGATAACAGTACATTATTTGGGGTGTTTCTCAGAGTAGAGAGTTCTTGAATGGCATCACTGTGAAGCGTAGACTTCTCATGATTGTTGAATTTCTCTGAAGGTTTCCACCAGCTTGTGACACCTCCCTTGACAAAGAAGTTGTTTCATCGTGCATTCTCTTCATTGATTAGACCTTTCTCCTCTGCTTTGACACAGATGAAACAAACCACACGATTACCATCTT
The DNA here is from genome assembly GCA_030710495.1 of Labroides dimidiatus. NCBI lineage: Eukaryota > Metazoa > Chordata > Actinopteri > Labriformes > Labridae > Labroides > Labroides dimidiatus. The sequence continues at coordinate 17,227,865 of CM061158.1, forward strand.
CAGTATAATGCAGCCACCTCTATTTGGTAAACCAACCCACATTGAATGACCAACAAAACGTCTCTTTTCCAAATGGAAACCGGAAGCCAGTTGGTTGATGCAGTGCCTCTGAAACATTAGCATTTTGACCTGGGGTGTTGGCCTGAATTGCCAGTGCACAGCTCCTGTCAACACAGTCTGAGTGTGCTGCTGCCACCGCCGTTTTGCTCATTTCAAGGGTGCTCGGACTGGGCTGTAAACCTGCCTCTTCTATTTCTCTGTTACATTTCTATCTTTTTTTTTTTTTTTACCTTGAGGCTTCCCAAAATAGTTTGAAATCCTTTTTTGCTCTATGGCTGGTCAGAAAGCTTGGCTACAAGTGACCTTGCATTACACAATTTTGTATAATGATTTTTTGTTTCCTGTATTTCTTGTGTTTACCTCTTATTGGGTGAACACATTTTTTTTATGAAGCAGCACCATCAAGCAGGGGTTGCTGCAGCACCCCTACTTCCAACAGTAATTTAAGTGAAGCAGCTGAGTTGGGAAGTGTATCTCTGGGTGAATGCGACATGTGACATCATGCACACACTGTGATCGGTGGGTAACAGAGATCCCTTCAATGATCTCCAGAGATTTTCAAGGCTCCACAGTCCAAATCCATATGAACTACATACTCATGCAATTTTTACCCAACCAAATGTCAGCCCATTTAATGAAAAATGGGATAATTATATCCTGACTCCAACTGGCAGTAATCTGACAGTGATTTATTTGTATCTATGAAAAGCTATCTGCATGCAAGTGTAGCTAACAATCTGGCCTGGATCAAAAATGGCAACTTGAAATCAATTCTGCCAAAAACTCTCTCATGAAGTCTGTTAAGCGCTTGGTTTAGTGAACATCAGGAATGATCGGTCCTGAAGAATAAGCTGCACTTTAGAGGTTTTAAGGGTGCATTTTTCAGAAGTTCATTGTTACTTGAGTGAGGACAGGTGATGCGTTGCAAGAATTCATTCTTCATGTTAAGGCATGTTAAGGCGTTTAAGCCAACTGGCTACAATACTTGCTGCATTTTTTGAATCTCTTGAAGTGTTGGTTTGACCTTGGTTGAATAATATAAGTTTTAAAATGTAACAATAATTAATTAAATAATTCATTACAAAGGATATAAAGATATGAAAAAATTCGTACATATTGTGTTCTAGGGAGGTCTAAGGAATGAAATGCATGCACTTATTTTGCAGGGAAACATTTGGGATCAAACGGGTTAACTCAGATTGCCTTCCAACTTAATAGTGAACTTTACGCCTCCCTGATAATTGTGTCATGTTTCTTATTGTGTATTTCTTGTCAGCATGCAGGAGCAAACACAAGTCACTGATTGAGCCTTCTACATGGGGAGCAGATAATGAGTACAATACTGCATATTCCCTCTTGGTTGTTTTCACCATCTCAGCAAAATCCTCTGACTACCATCTACCAACATCTCTGAAATAACCTCTCCTACTCCTCTGGGAAATGGATATATACAACAAGCCAATCCATTGCAGATGGCCTGACAGAAATCGTATACATTATTTTTGGGGAGTGCAGAGGAAGAGGAAGAGTGAGAGTGCGGGGAAAGGTAATCCAGTTTAATAGAGCTGTCTCCATATTATTGGCAACTTTCCCCATCTTGCTATTCTTTTCTGTTTCATATAAGACACTACATGCCATCGCACAGAGAGTGTGTGTCAGCAGAAAACTGTAGAGAATAAAAGAGCCACAGTAGCCATAGGAAACTGCAGTCTTGAAATAGCTTAGAGGGGAGAGAATATTTATTCACTTTAATGATCAAGGCCTTTATTGACTTTTTGGAAAATCCAATATTCAGCCTGCAAGCCAGTGAGAATCTTTCTCATCGTGCTGCAATTTCACGACAGTCTGCGGGACAATAACCATTTATAACCTTCGAACAGGCATCACAAACAGCCACATGCAGGCATCTCCCAAAGCCTGTGTGCGTGAAATGATGCACTGAACATGTCTGTGCATGCAGATAAACTCACACATAGCCTTTTAATGTAAAACACATTTATCTTAACTTGGAAACAGCAAGTTTATGTAAAGATGAACTCTGATGTATGATATAGTACAAACAGAAATATGGCCTTTCCCAAAAGTACATATGGGAACGTTAACCTCCTCTCACCTTTGTCTGTGGTCACACCTGGCTCTACTTTCCTTGTTCCCAATGTCACATGCTGTTGGCACTCATCACCCTGCAGTAGCCAGGGATGAGACAAAACATGATTTTGTCTGGCAGCCAGTTCCTGGCACTGCATTGATACATGGTAATCCAGCTGTCAGCAGGGAGCTGGAGGGGGAAGAGCTGCAACAGGGAAGAGAGGAGGAAAAGCGAGATAAAAAGAGAGAAACAATGACAGCTGGATGGAGGAAGTAAAGGAATTGACCAAAAAACTGAGTACATGGGGCAAAAATATATAATACCAGAAGTTTGGGGCTGACATGAGGAACAATATGAAGGAATCTAGAGGAGACATATAAATATGAAAAATAAAGCAAGAAAAAATAAACCTGACAGTTAAAGGGAAGCACCGTCAAATAACAGATACTGAGGATAGATCAGTTTAGTAAGGTTGTTAAAGGATGAACAGAGAATCATACTTTATTGAGCTTGTTTTACTGTAACTGTTCTTAGTGTCAGATGTAAGTTTTTTGGTTTTTGGTAACTAAAGGTGTAACTAAAACTTGTTCAGTATTTACGATTAAAAATCTTTATGTGTGTGGGGAAAGCCAACGACTCCCAAGTCATGACTCCGTGAGTTGTGACGTAAAAAGGAGTGCAGCCAATCAGGAGGCGAGCTGACTGAGTAATGTGGAAGCAGAGGTAGATAAATCAAGCATGGCTGACCTGACACAGAAAGTTGGGTGGACCTCAGAAATGGAGGACCAACTCGTTTAGCTGTGAGAAGCCTGAGAATGTCTTTTCAATGTCTCTGCCAAGTCGTACCACAATTCAAACGACAAGGACATGTAGCTTACTGCTAATCTTGCTCCAACTTTTGTTGAATCAGTAACAGCTTTAACCTGTTAAAATGGTTAACTGTAACTTGCACCCTCAAAGTGGTATTTCAACCGTTCGCCACTGCTTGTATTTACCTGAAAAGTAGTAAACATTGCATTTTCCTTGTATTTATAGTCATAAAGGGTGGGGAGCAGGTGTGTGTGTGTGTGTGTGTGTGTGTGTGTGTGTGTGTGTGTGTGTGTGTGTGTGTGTGTGTGTGATTGGTGGTGGGACAGACTCGTTATGTGGGTGGTAAGCTGTGGTGAGATTATCTAAGCACACCACTCACAATACAGTCAAAACTGTTTAATGCCTGATTTTTTTTTTTTTTTACCTCTCTAACAGATAAAAAATCTCTCCAGATTTATAAAATCCTTATGTGTACCCCTCTTTAGATGTCATTTTGCAGTTTTTGGCCTTTACTCTCATGCTCTGTCTTTTTCCTCTTTTATTTTGTTGTGAATGCTCCCTGTGTGTCTCGTCCAAATTACTTCCTTCATGTTTCCCTTCTCTTTGATTGCACCCGAGGGGCAACATACAGCAGAGAAAAATGAAGCCTATGCAGAATTGCTAAAAGCTGCTGTTCATCAAGAATCTGTAGTGGCTGGCTGCAAAAAGACTGGAAGTCACATACAGTACACATCAACCTGAAACCCCCCCTGACTTTTACGGCATTAAAAAGCATATTTACAGCCTGGTTCAAAAAACGTCTTGGGTCTGAAACATTACTTTTGCTATCGGCATACACTGTACAGTGGGGATGTTTTTTTCTAACTCAGCGGTTTATTAGATATTAGGATTACGAGTTTGTCCAATGAGAGGTTCAGCTCAGCTCACGTAACTGACGGGTGCCCTATGGCTGTTAGACAGGTAGCTCAAAGTCTGCATCCAAGATGGCCCCGTCCAGTGATTGGCTTCATTTGACTAAATCAGGATCAGACAGGCGATGTCGCGGAGACTACATCCATATTTCATACAGTCTATGTTTGCACCTCATAAGTTTCATCTCTGCCTCTTTGTCACACCTGGATACACCTGTTATCTGTGTGTGCATAGTCTCTGTGTTTCCTCCTGTTTTGGTCAGTTCACTGAACGTATGTCCATTGTGAGTCTGACAGCTATTAAGTGATAAACAATATGTTCTCCCTCAGTACAACAACTGGATTATACACAGCCCACAGCACGACCCCCGGATCAAAGTCTAGTAATCAGATGAGTCAGCAAATTTACAAGCGACCCCAACCATCAGCAGAAGTGAACAATCTTCAGCACTACATTTGTGTCATCAAACTTGTATTATTATATTTTTGTTAGGTGGAATATGCTCATCTCCTGAACTCACTGCCGCCTGTGATACAATACTAATCTGTGTATTAAACGATCCCGCTGTAACAGCAAGAGATGCACTCAGGAGCCAGGCTGTCTCTTCTAATGAACGTCTACAGCCTCGGTATTGATGATGTATTGATTTTGCAGTTAGAGGTTGAGCTTGATTTGATTGCTAATGTCCAGTGAAAGCTCTTCAATAAAGATTCTTCAGGAAAAAAAAAAAGGTACGACCTCTTCTTTGTAAACTTACATCTTAACCACAAACAGCAATCTTATGGTTGAGATCGAATTTCTTCTCTTACGCTCCAGAACTTCTGTATACTTATCATATTGCAGAAAACACTTTGCCTTTAAACTTTTACTTTCACGGATTACTGTATATAAATCTTTGATCTTCTGTCAGACTCCATTCATTTCAATTACAACATCCTCCATGAAATACCTTTATGTTATAGTTATAATATTGTTATTGCAAATTTGGTACCCTTGAGTGCACCAAACAGAAAATATTTCAAAATAGAAAGGTTTACATAATCAAACCAAGAAGCTTGTGAGGTAGTGATCTCTTTGAGAAAAAAGTTAATAGGCTGATGAAAAAAAACATACGCCCAGATTTCACAGAAGATGAAGGATGTGGATGTTTTTAAAAAAAAATTACACTGAGCCCTGTCTAACATCAATGATTCCACACTAGTTGTTTTGAGCTAGTTTGCTAGCGGCAGCAACCAGAAGTCGATAACTGCAGGGGGAAGTCAACACCCATTGGCTTCGGAAGGTAGATAGACATGTCAGAGCAACAGGCCATGAGAAGCACTAAATATAGCTGCTACTAAACTATGCTACAAACTGATGTTGCAAAGTTTGTTTCAAACAATACTGCTACGTAACTCCGTCTCTATTGAAGCTTGTGTAGAAGTTTGTGCTTTTGTTAAATTCGGAAACGCGAACTCTTCCAGAAAGTCCTCCCAGCCCCTTTAACTCATGTTTCCCCATGCTGGAGCCCACACAGATAAGTTTAAAACCTTTATTTTATTCAATGAATTTAAATGATTATGCCTTTTTGTGATTTTTTAAAGTAAATGCATACAGTGACCTACGTATGTTTAGCATTTACAGTGTAAACACAAACAGCTTAATGGTTATTGGTGAAAGCTAGCGGCTAATATGATGTTTGACTCTGGGAAAAGTAGCCTTAAAGCAGAGCTGGAAAGTTTCTCCTTCAATAATAAAAGTTTAATAGCTGTCTGTTATAAACATACTTTTCACAACTACAAGAAAATAAGAATAGCTGTGACAGTAACTGTAGATCTCAATGCTAACTTGAAACTGTAGTCACAACCTTAGCAGACTTTTAATGTCTTGTTTCAGAAGACGCAGCAGCGTTTATATGTTGCAATGATGACACTTTAACAAATTTAACATCTGCACATTTCGGACCAGACAGAAGTGTGTTTGCAGTTTGGTTTGACAAGAGAGCAGGCAGCTCTGACAGCAGGCTGCGGTCTGGTCTGTGTGACCTGCTGCTTCACCTCTGCTCCGCTGAATGTAGAGACATATTGTGGAGAGATAATAATATATGTTTGTCTTTTTCCGTCTGTCTGTCATAACAAGGCCACTGACCCAGAAGAGAAGCAGAAGAAGAGCCTAACTGTGGGTGTCCTCATTAGAGGATGAGAATACTACAGCTCATGAGAGTGTCTGAGTGCCTCTGTTGTAGTAGAGGCCAAAGTCCCTTCAGATGTACCTGACCTGCCAACAGCTCTTGATACCTGTCCAAGCTGAACAGTTGTATTAGATGCTTGTACAGTTAAAATGAAACACATTTTTGTGGGTAGATGTTGCATCTGTGTTTATTTATTTTTATTTACTTGTTGACAGTATATTTGTCCTATGATAAGGTTTTAGTTACATTATTGAATGTTGTGTGTTATTTCAGATTATAATAATTTGTTTTACTAATGTAACTTTAATTTAGGTTCTTTTTACAGAAAATATACATTGAACTATTTTCTTGACAGATAATAACTCAGTGTAGTTTTCCTACATAATAAGTTTTTTGTTACATTATAAACTATTCTGTGCTATTTCAGGTTATTAGTAATCTCTTAAACTAATTTAACTAAATGTAACTTAGGTTCTATTTACAAAAATGATACACAGATAAATACTCAATGTTTTTAAAATGTGAAATTAGAAGTTACTGCAACTTACAGGTGAGTAATGATTTTAAGTTTTTATAATGTGAATTCATCAGTTACTACTACTTTGAGTCAGTTGATAGAAGTAAGAATTTAATTTAGTAGAATGGGAAAAGAAAGTAACTGCAACTTACAATTAATTCATAGAAGTAATGGTTACTGCAACATGAAAACACAAGTTAGTACAACTTCCAGTTGGACACTAAACACAACTGAAAACTGAGTGCAGCCAACTCACAAAACTCAAAAGGTTAAGAATATCTTATCTCTTGAAGAGTTATGTTGCCTTACACTTTTGAGTTCGACCAACTTTTCTTTCTTTCATTTTTATTATTATTTTTTATTATTTCATTTATTCATTTTTATTTATTTATTTTTTTTGCTGTAAAGTCAAATTTTGGGTCAAATTTTTGGCACCCCCTGTGGATAAAACTCAGACAAAGAATTTTTATTGCATCACTCAGTGAATCTCTTGTCAAAAGGTTGTTTATGCAGCTTCATGTTTGGTACCCAGTGGGTGTAAGCCAAAAGACAAGAATTTATTTTGCAGCCAGCAAAAACGCCTGAATTAATTTACAATTTTATTTAAAAATAAAAGTGTTTTGTGTTTTTGCATTCTTATAGATGCTAAATTCAGTGGAGATTATACATTTGAACATATAGTACATACAGTAGATACAATAAGTTATAATATATAGATAGATATAACATGTTCACCCTCTGACCAATATATTGTGACTCAGTGCATTTGATACAATCCTTGATAAGTGTAGAATATGAATCAACAGGCATTCATGGCATGAAAAATTCATCTCAGCTGCATCAAGACTGATGTCACTAAACAGATACGTCATCAGGGGGTTAAATCTGATTCAAACTTCACTCTTTCATACCATTTTCATACTTTATCTCTCTGTTCACTGTTCTATCCCCTGAATAAAAGCTTAAAAGCTTCCGGTCTTTTGAATAAAGCTTTGGTCATATAATCCACTGACCCTTGACCATATGCACTCTTCTACATCCGTGACAGAGATCAGTAACCATAAATTACCTCAAAGAGGTTACTAGAGTGTGGCTCTGTGTGCATTATGACGAAAGGATATGCTGGTGTGATCATGGTGAATAAGCTTTGAATTATGTGATGATTTAGTGCTTCCATCCAAAAAAAAAAAAACAAAAAAAAAAACAATTGTAGAAAAACACTTTGCCTGAGGCTTACTTGAGATAAGATGAACTACTGCAGGCTCAGTGATAACAGGGAGAGGTGTTTTGGTGAGATAGCAAAAACCTATAAAATAGACCAAAGTCACTGTCTTATACATGTAACTGTATTCATGAAAAACTTGGTCAGATCATTTGTAAACAACTTATTATTCATGTTATCTATATGTTAATGTGTGTCTCTAGCTCTGAAGTTAAATCAAGCTAACATATTTCAGATTGTAAGATGTGTTTTTCATGCTGCGTTGCCATGTTTACTCAGCGGATGAGGCTCAGTGTGCCTGACATGGCTGTACTGACTTGAAAGTTTGCTGTTTACTCCATGTTTCTCACCGTACCAGAGCACAGTTGGCCTACGTAAATATGCTTAGTGCTTAACTCCCCATGGATACATATATTGAGGAGAACCAAAATAATAAATAAAAAAAAAAAACAAGTGAGGCTGGTAAAAATCTGCAAGCAGTACCAAACAAACAAGAGCAGCTGCATGTGTAGCCTGTCAGAAAGACTGTAAACCCTCAGCTTTAATTAGAGTGTGCCAGTTCAAAGCCGTAATGACATCTGCAGCTAATATCTGAAGCACTGTCTCAACACACACCCATGCACAGCATATCTCTGTGTGCTGTATGAGCGTGTCATCTTACAGCATTAGCAGTGATCTAATCGAGTCCTGTGGAGGGCAGTGTGGAGACATGGATTTAAAGCAGGATGCAGCTGAGCTGCACTGTTGATCAGATAAGTTGTGCTCTGATTGGAGCCACGGGCTCTACTTTTTATGCATCTGTATAACTTCATCCAATTCAAGGGAAACAAAAGTCATCATTGTGCATCTGCAATAACTACTAATAAAGACCGGGTGTTATTTTTATGCACAGTGCTTGTAAAATTGTGGATGTTTGCTTTAATTTATTTTCAAGTCGTAGAGGAATTAAAGGCTATAAACGCCAAAGAAAATAGGCAACTCAATTAAAGCCACTAAAAGAACTCATTTAGTTTTTCTGTCTTCAATTAAATTACAGATGGTGGCATTGTCTGGTGATAAAGACGGTGTGGGTGAGAAAACAATGTTATATTCACAGCTCTGTGTGTATGCGAAAGATATAAGGTGACTGGACTGAAGAATCTAATCAATACACGGAGGGCTGAGCGGCTGTATTTATTTCAGCACAGAACATGTCATTGACAATGAAAACAGTTTCATGTTTTATAAATGTGTCTTGAGAGTTTGCCAACTCCTGGGACATTTTAACGTGGCTTAAAATAACTCAATCACAACTCCTTCATCCATCTAAAGAATTATATTAAAATGTTTTAAATCATGCCCCAGATGTTGACAGATTGGATGTTTGTTAAACAAGAAGAAGATTACTGTGTGTTAACAGCAGATGGAAAACAATTTGTGCAGTGTGTGAATGTGTGTGTGTGTGGAAAAGAGACAGATGCTGAATAGACGGACAACTAATCAATAGACAGTGAGTTGGGCAGATGATGAGAGCAGAAACTAATTTCTGAAGTAAATAGGCCCACGCGTAATGTGACCAATTGAGTGTGTGATTGATTATTAGACGTACTCAGAGGAAATTCAGCGACATGCTTGTACTGTAAGTGTCCTTCATCCGGACACTATGTTTACAGAGTATGTGCCCTTTGTTGGTGTTTATGTTCTCAAGTTGTCATGTAACTGTCTAGCTTCAAATGTTGACCTAGAAATGTTGGAGTTATCATGTCAGTCTAAATGAAAAATATTTATGAAAGGTTTTAAAATCAAACTATTGAAGGCTGTAAAGGTTGCCTCTGTGACAGATATAACAGTGTTTGTATGAGGTAACAAACGTGAGCTGATATGGAGTTCATTGGTACATTTTGTAGAGGGTTGCTGGCAGCCAATGATTAAAACCTGAACTCCAGAATAGATTAATCTATTTACTGTTTGGTGTGAAAAGAGTCTATGCAGACTGAGAAATGCCTTTGAAGTTAGAAAACCTAAGGTGGCTCTGAAAGTTGTCTTAACCAATCCAAACATCCAATTTGCAGCAAACAAATGTTCATTTATTAAACAAGTGATTATTTTTTGTTGAATAGAAAGAGAAAATAAAAATGGCCTCTGTTGAAAAGATGTTGAAAACTCATTCATCCTCTATACAGCTTATCCTGTTCAGGGTTGAGGGTGTGTAGAGCCCATCCCAGCTGACTTAGGGTGAGGGGCGGTGTACACCCTGGACTGGTCGCCAGCCAATCACAGAGCTGACACACAGAGACAGATAACCTTTCACACTCACACTCATCCCTACGGGCAATTTAGAATCACCAATATTGACTGAGTGAGCATGTTTTTGGACTGTGGGAGGAAGCCGGAGTACCCGGAGAGAACCCACGCATGCACGGGGAGAACATGCAAACTCCACACAGAAAAGCCCACTAGGCAAACCGGTTTTCGAACTGGTGACCTTCTTGTTGTGAGGCAGCAGCACTAACCATTGCTCCACCATGCAGCCCATTGAAAACTCATAAAAAAATAAAATACATTTTCAAAAATCTATCTGATCACTCTAAATAAACATTTATGGTTAGACAATATTTTACAGAAAATCTGCTTTTCATCAAGTGACACATTTTTTTTATTTTGTGGCTCAAAACAGTACATCATCACAGTCGGCAGACACTCAAATCAGAAGATTATTTTTTAATCTTACAATCTTCAGCGTGCAAACCTGCTGCTCTTCATTTTCAGCTGCTGAGCTCTTCTTTCTCACAGTCCCATCAGGTATCAGTCAATCATACCAGCATCAGGGGAAGTCCTGCTGTTGTAGTTTGGGGCTGTGCACCTTAGAGTGCCAAAGCATGCGCAGTCTACTCTTCGATTCTCCTATGAGGTGTGTTTAATACTGATCTCTTTAAGGAGTCTTTGAGCTTTTTGGTTAATATCCCACAGGTCATAGATTGCCATAATTATGACATTGTAGGAAAAAAAAGAATGTTTTAAAATTTGAATTTGATGTGACAGAATTCAGAATACAACTATTTTGGAATAAGGCTGCTGCTTTTGCACCCTTGACATTAAACAGTTTATCAAAATTACAAAACAAACCAAGTTTTCTGACATATAGATGTCACAACTGCACCAGATCCTTTTCAAAAATAGTAGAAATTGAGCCTTGCATACTTAGACTTGAATACTTTGAAATCCCAGTTGATGCATACAGAGAATTATTATTATTAAAAGAAAGAGGAAAAGTTGCAATTGCTGATCTTTGTAAAATTAAATTTAAAAAAAATGTTTTTTTTAAAAAAAGGAAAAATGACAAAAAATAGTTGATGGATAGTAACCATCCAACACTCCATCGCATTCCCAGCACCAAGCAAGATGAACACACACACAGTAGAAGCTGCAATGATGTTCATGTGTCTCTTTGTTGGGTTTTATGGCTTAATGTGTAAAGATGATCCATCCATTTATTGGCTTATCCCATTAAGGGATATGAAGGGGAGCGGAGCCTATCCAAGCTGTCAGTGGGCAAGATGCAGATACAATCTGGGCAGGTCACCTGTCCATCACAGGGTTTAAAGCTAGCTGCTGATTTTTTTTTCTCAAACACATTCAAAGTTAATGTTTACCTTGATTCTTTCATAGGAAAATGTTTTTATACTGTTTTTTTTAAATGTGAAAATAAAGACAAGATGTATAATTTAACTATTCATAAAAAAAAGGTATTCTTTGTTTTTCTTTGAAGTTTTTAACACGATAGAACATGATTGAGAGTATACAGGGATGTCTACTGAAAGATTACAATGACCCTTTCATTTTAAAAATCAGCTAATGGACATCCAGCCTTTGCTCTCGTGTCATTTAATGCACTGACGTCTTTCCTCTTACTGAGTGCACAAGAAAAGGTGACTTCTTTATGGATTAGACTTTTGTATAGACAGCAAATCAGTGCTTCAGTTATAACATCAGTAGAGATGCTTTTAAAGAACTCCATCTCATAGATTTCACACTAACAGAGGACTTCAAATTGATTTCTTTTAAGACAGTCTTGTTGGAACCTGAGGACATGAAAGTATCTCATTAAAACAGCAGTTTTTGCACCAGATTTATGATACATCAAGTCTCTTTTAGGTTGGACATATAATTGGACTGCTCTCCAAGTAAATGACTGTACCGCAGGAGTGACTGCAGTAAAGAAAGTGCTGCTGGAGGGCGTGAAAGCATTATGCAACATATTTAGAAATGATTCTGAGCTGGACCTGGAAATGGAGAAGTTCTTAAAAAGGAGCAGAAGTAGTGAGTGGTACTTGCTTGAGACTTTACTTTCTGGTTTGTCTCAATATTCTGACTCATTGTGAGCATGAAGTGAACTTTTTGTAACATTAGACCCGAAGAGTCCTCAAAGTGAATATGTTATTCTTTTTGCATATGAATGCTGCAGGATTACTACTTTAACTTTTGGAACACTGCCTTAGGCCAGGCAAACACTTTTCAGACAGCTTTTAGATTTCAACTGATTTTTATAAATAAGGGATACCACACACATGAGGGCAGTTCAGACTGATCTTTAACATGCAGTCCTTGGATCATCAGACACATTAAACAATTTCATAAGACCACACACTTATTGTTTTCAGCAGCTGCTCCAGCTCACAAGACATAACATCAAATGGTAAAAAACATGAAGACCAATCAATGCTGTCAGCAGGCTGTCCTGGCATACGACAGCTGCAGCAACAAAAACTAGGAATTATGGGTAAGTAATGCCACAAGCTGCTCATGTTTTCCAGCTGAACCACGTGGTTCCAGGTACAGTTTTGTCATGCTTATGAACTGTTGGTAATGCTTCCCAATCTGCTCCACTTATTGGTATGGGTCTGGCTCTAAACCTGAGTTAAAATCATTCAGTGTGTCACCAGCCTTACTTGGTAATGTCATTCCTCCCACACTGGTATCAACTTTGGAAACATTAATTGCCAAAGTTTGTGACAAGGAGAAACTAAGCACACTTGTTTATTATTTGCTGAAGTTTAATTTCCAGGTGTCGAGCTGCGTCTGATGGTATGACAGTTTCTATGAATCGTTTTTACATTTTCTTTGTGGGAATGCCTTGGACAAAAAGAGAACCTAAGGCAGACTGAGCATTTTAATAAATGTTTAACTTTCTCTACCAAAGGACAACTTTCTGACCCTTTTTAAACGTGGTGGATTTGAGATGTTTCATCACTTATATCCACACTTTTGGCACTGACTTCGTTTTTAGAACTTAGCATGCTTGGTGATTTTGAGTTAGAGCACCACCTCCAGTTCATTTTGATGTTTGTCCTCTCTCCTTGTGTCCAAATGAGGGCAGGAAAGAGATGTAAATACTGACCATAAAGCCGACATTGTCTCAGCACATTCCCTAAGGCAACTTGGCTGGAATTTATAACATGGCATGTTTGCCATGAACCTTAAATCTGAGGCTCACTCTGTAAGGTTTAGCAAATTACTGGCTCTGTTCAGAAGACATGATGTTGTTACTTTTGTAACCTCCCTTTTCCTTTTCCTTTCACTTTGCCACGTTGTGTCTCCTACATGCTGGATAACTGCGGCTCAAGCAAAAAAAAAAAAAAAAGTCCCTTTTCATCAGTGTACACCTGGCAGTAAATGTTCAAAATATTGGAAAAAAGGGCAAAAAACCCAGACAAAATCCTAGGCCTGTAGGGAGTTTGAACTTAAGATGTGGTTCTTTTAACTCTCTGTGAAAGGTTACAAACCCACACGCACACGGGAGTGTGACATTTTGATTGACATACCTTGGTAAACTGCATGGGAAGTTTGTTTCCAAAGTGAGATGTGTTCAACGCTGCAACACATCTGTTGTTGGCTGAAATTGAAAAATACTTGCAACTGACTCTATCTTGTACTCACTGGAAAGAATACAGCTCACATGGATACCCAAGCTGCTGTTGAACCATTAAAGGTAGGGAGAAAAAAAATGCTTTTCTCAAATGAAAAAGTTTACAAAATGAACCCATACAAGTTGAAAACATCTGTACAGTCTCAAACACATATCACATCACAGTGTGGGGAGTTAGGTAGCTTTTATTACAACAGGGAAAAGTTGCCAGTTGCAGGCAGACCTTTCATTTAAAAAGTCAGGACCCATGGGGGATCAAGAATTTTTAATTCTCTGATCCTGTCATTTATAAAACAATGAAAAAAGTACATATTTGGAACAGTCATGTGGAGCAGTTTCACTTTTCCATCATCCAGCTACAAGGCATGACAGGAATTGTAAAATCAAATTTAATTCCTCCTACTGAAACATTGGATACGCAGCATTTCCTGCACTGTTGGGAAATCCCTTTTCATGCATATTTATTTATAAATCATGTTTTAAATTCGAGTGTTGAATTTACATGTGCACATTTTATTCCTCCACTACCTGTTTGCCAGCATCAGAGCTCAGTGATTCCACTTCATTTGCATCTGGTGAACATGATGTAGTTCTCTGCGACTGCCTACACTCATGTTTCACTGTGGGCTTATTGTAAAGCAAACACTTCTCCGCACACTTTGTATATGCCACATGTAATCACATACAGTACATCATGTTTCCATTCAGATGGCACAGAGGGGAGCACTTTAGCAAAGTGCTGTCAGGGCCAAACTGTGCTTTCATTTCAAATTCTCAGTAGGTGATTCCTCAGTCCTGTTTATGTTCTGCTTGTGAGCAGAGCCATGGTGCGATGGTGTCTGAGCTGTAATGACACCACAGTTAACTGACAGGCCCCAGAGTGTGTGACCATGCGGGAGACAGGATGTGTGTGAGTGTGACATTTAAAAGAGTCACTTTGTGGAGCCTTTCGCCTCTGTGTGTGCATGTAATCTACAAATCCAGAGCTGCTGTTGTTTGGAGCTGAAGTTATATTTCTGTGTTTTTGTTTCATGTTTCTCACAGATAGCAGCCTCAGATCCCCTTGGCTGAGCTTTTTTCACAACTTTAATGAAAGTCCATTACTCCCTTGCAATGTTAATCCTAACACTTCCTGCTGCTGGTTAACAGTCAAAGCCTCCAGCAGTGCAGCCTGGCTCAGCACAGGTATCTCGCCCAGGGGAAATCTGCACATATTGTCTTTTTTTTTCCCACTCGTTCTATTTTTTTTTTCTATTAAAAATGTAGGGTAAAGTTTTTTTTTATGCTTAAGTATGTTCTACAGGGGAAAAAAATGAAACTGTTTGGATAACTTCAATGCATGCTTCCACATTGAGTTTTTTACATGTTGTGTCAGGGTTGATGATTAGTTTATTTATTTATTGATTGATTGATTGGGTGCATGATTACTAATAGATTTCCTTTGATATTCCCTACTTGTTGCTCAAATGTACAAGACATTGATGTTTTTTCATTGCATTGGATCATAAGAATATCAAAGTCTTAATAGTCAAAGATACAGAAAATCAGCATGCTTTTTGAACATGAAAAGGACATGTTTCAAAATTCAGAGGAATGCCATGATGTCTTAAAGAAGTATTAAAAAACATGAATTATGCTGTATATAATGCAGTGCTTAAAATCATATTGAATAATCTTAATGTCTTGGCAGACTTGATTGACCTGACGTTGTTTTTTCATGAACAGTAGCATCAAAAATTTGTTTTGTTGCTGTGAAACTGTGTTGGTGAGATTAACCGTTAAGCTTCCATGCACCTCCCCCCCACCCCCCCACCCCCTTTTTTTAACAGCATCTACATCAAATATTGACAGATCTTCATTGGAATTAGCATTAGCAGCTTTCCCTTAAGTATGAGAAAAAAGTATAAGGAAAAAACTTTTTTTTCTCAAATATAAAAGGGACCAGGGCTGCACGGTGGCGAAGCTGTTACCACAGCAACAGTCACTGGTTCGAATCCCAGTTCAGGCATGGTGTGCCTTCCCTGTGCATGCATGGGTTCTCTGCAGGTACTCTGGCTTTCTCCCACAGTCCAAAAACATGCTCAATAGGTCAATTGGTGATTCTAAATTGCATAAGTGTGAGTGTGAGCGTGAAAGGTTGTCTGTCTCTGTGTGTCAGCCCTGTGATTGGCTGCCGACTGGTCCAGGGTGTACCCTGCCTCTCGCCCTAAGACAGCTGGGATAGGCTCCAGCCACCACTAAGAGTGAAAAGTACAAACACAAACTGTTGGTAAGTAAATTGAGTTGCAAATTATTCATAAACTCTTGTCGTACATCATTGCACAAGAGAAACCATTGCACAACTTTAACCAGTAAATAACATATTTCACATGATATTGTACGTTATAAAAAAATAACAGTTAAATTATTTTGCCCTTTGCCACTGGTTATGGCTTAAAATTTACTAGTCTTATTTTTTTTTTCTTTTTTAAATACTTTTTTGACTAGTTGATGACACTTTTCGTTTCCTTTTTTTTGTGGAACTGAACAACAGAAAAACCTTCATGATGTCATTTTGATTCGTTTGGTGCATTTATCTTCCAACTTCCTCTACTCCATATTAAAAAAAACAGTGGCAAAACAGCGCCCCCCTGTAGGGGCTTTAACAGGTCAGTAATGCGTGGTCGAAGATGGTATTGCAGGAAGTGAATGAGACGCCAGGTGAAATCAATAACGGGGGGGGTGTCTGTTAGAATCTCAAACGTGGGACCGTAAATTGACAGGACTGAAAAAAGAAATGTTTTGAAAGGCGCAGGACTTTGCTAAACTCGGAATAATTAAATAAAGCGTACTCCCCTTGTACATTTAAATTACATAGCAAGTCAGCCACTCAGTATGGAGTGAAGGAGGAAACAAGCTTTGTCGACTACTCGTGGAAAAACTTTCACGACAGCAATGAAGTGTAAAAGTTTCGCGACACGGATACTGACAGATACGATGAAAAGAAGAGCTTGAACCGTGAGTCAAACACTGTCATTTAATCTTTCTGTCTCTGTTCCTGGTTAAAAAATGTGTCGTCTTGTGCACAAGTGTTCCTATTTGTGTAAAACATGACAGTAGCTGATTGTCTCTTTTAGAAACATGTCGAAGGTGTTGTATCACCGCGTGAAGTAAAAAAAGAAACAGAGATATTTTCTTAAATAAACCCTTTTTGGGCCCTTCTTATTTTCAGGCCCGTTCTTTCTGTGTCATAACCTTTATGGATTTTGTAGCTTTGATATTTGTGGCTACTTTTTTGAAAGAGAGGAGTGTAAGTCATGCATTTGATGCATGCACTGGTACATTTTCATGAGAACATAAACCTCAAAATGTGTTGGATTTCTGTGATCCGTACATCTATCAGATCACAGGCTTTGTAGTGCAATGTGGAGGCATGTGTGCAAAGATAAGAAGCATAGATAAGTTCTGCATCGCTTATTTGTGATGCCATCCTGAGCGGAATATGTTTCTGTGTGATATTCAGTGGTCTAATATACTAAATAAAGGAATTCCACAGATTATTATTTATGTACCTGTGGGTAATTTAACCAATGTCCTACTTTATAGGCTTACTAACCAAACCACAGCTATAATAAGCATTCACAGCAGGTTTACAGTTAATTGGTGCTCATAAAAAAATCACCAGATGTTAATCCAAACATGAGATTTTAATTAACGTAGCCTGACTGGCCTGCACTGTGGATTTATCGTTAAAATGATTTTTTTCCCCGGTGACTGGCGTGCACCATACAGCATGCTTAGCCTCACATGGCAGCCACAACAAACAAGAACTTGAAGATTCCCTGCTATCATTAAGGTCTCCTGTTGAGGTGCACTGAAGCTTCACAGTGAAATACAACAATGGACAAAGACCAGTGGATGAGATGAAAGTAGTGCAGCGACACTCTGAAGTGGCATCGGGAGTGTTACTGTCTGCATGTCCAACTTGTTAATGCATCTGAATATGAATAATGAATAATGCATCCATATAAATGTAAGAATCACTGCAACAAAGAAAAAAAAAGCACTGTTGCTCCTTTTGGTATTCAAATAGGTTTTTGTAGGTCATGGCATTAACAAATGTTGTTTTTTTATGTTGACAACAGTATTTAAACTAAGATGTTAAAGATGATTAAGCAAAATATCAAATTAAAATTCATCTGCATGACTGAATTGAACTCGGAGCTCATTAGGGACGCTCTTTGCTGATCTCCAATATGCTGATACTTTACAACTCATTTAGCTGATTACTGATACCAATTCCGTTATTTTTACTGCACACCAAATGGCAGATTTCATCAGCTCTCTTCTGTATTAGAAGTAGCATTGTGTTGCATACTCTTGGTATTATTAATTTCTTGTATAAAATAAGACAAATACTTTAGTTTTGACAGTTGCTTTCAAAGAAATAATACAAAAAGTTGCCTGCCAGAGGAGAGAAGGCCAAAGAGTCTATGTGTGGGACATAAATTTCACATACATGTTTATCGCTGGTTCCACACAGAAGTTTCTCCAAAGTTAGTTAAAGTGGTCTCAGTCCCAGGAGCTCAAGAAGCCGCAGCTCCATGGTGCACCGCCTTCTGTAATTGTCATTTAAAGGAAGGGTTGGTGATCAGATTTAGATACACTTTTTGTTATTCTAGTTAAAATGATCTTTATTTCCCGATGGCAATCAATGCCTGATGTGCTCTTAAAATAGAGCAAAAAATAATCACTCTCTACAGCAGGAGTAAACCTGGGAAAACACCAACAGATCATAGCGTTTAGGATCCAATTTGTTCAAATCAAATCCTGTCCTGTCGTTCTGCATGCTTCCTGCAAGTACATGTCACCGACATGCACTAGCATGTCGGTGACATGGGGGTTTGTTTTGAAGGAGCTTTGACTGTGGGAGGGCAGGGGCTAAACGGAGTCCTTCAATTCATGCAAGTTTTCTCTGACTACCAACCGTGTCTTTAGTCATTCATTTGAAGTATTATAAAAGAGAAACCTGAGAGGACCCGAAAGGTCAATGCTGCACTGGAGACATTCAGTAAAGGGAAGGTCTTTAGAGATAAAGGAGAACTTTACAATATGTTGCAGCAGTTTCTCTCACTTTAAACACAATCAACTGAAGTGAGACTTCAAAACTGAGCTTCATGCTGAACTGTGTTTCTTTTGTGCCGTTAAGTCCTCAATATACACGTTCATGTACAGGTACTTGATGATTTCTTTCAAGCTTCACTCTGTTTCTTTGAAAGCAAGCAGCACCTGTGCAAGGTGATTACACTTGTTGTGTCTAAGTGCAGGTTGATGACATCAGCAGTCAGTATATCCAGTAATTACAGCCATCACATAGTGTCAGGTTTCACTGAGCCTCACAGAAGTGCACACATCCCAGTGGTTGGGTTAATGTTAATTTTAAGTTAACAAGTCATGAAAATTTGCCAGTGAATGTTTTGAATTCATTATCATTTTAGAAACTTTCTTTCAGAAGTTTCTGCAGCTGCCATCGTGACCCTTATTGACATTTTTAATGATCCTTTAAAAATTAATGCAGCTGCCCTTTGTGACATCATACATTAATTTATGAATTAAACCCAATTATGACACTCTGAAAGTTTCAACTGAACATAATAATTTTTTTAATACTCTTTTGAAGTGGATTTACTTTTTTGAGTACAAAAGGAAAAAAAAAATTCCTCTGACTTTTTCTGTCACCCAGCTGTTTCAGACTGAGTCCGGTCACCTTTAAATATAAAAAAATCATAATCAGCAGATAAGCTGGGAGCTGTGTGTGGTTTTTGCTTTGCTGGCTTGCAGAGTGGGTGACCTCCAAACAGTCAGAGGTGCCTGCACTGAACACCAAAAAAGCCAGAATATGTGCGATCGGTGGCTTTTTACATTGCCTCTGAAGCAGCTTCCTCAAATTCCTCTTCTGTCGCTAAAACTAATCCTGATATGCCTGTCAGGTTCCCACATTACATGCTGTGTCTTTTGCTTGGAAAGCTGCTGCATTAATTCAGTCTCACCTTCTTCAATGAATGAAAACGCATAAAAAGTCTCCCAGAGTCCCTGATCCTTTTGTGCCAGTCTTCAATGGATTCACCTGAAGTATGAATAGAAATGTTATTTCAGTAATTTGCTAGAAGTCGCTCTGTAGAAGGTGCCATAAAACAACTTGCTCTCAAGAGAATTCTGAGAAACAGGAGCATTCTGATCAGCTGATTAGACAGTTTAATGCTCTGGGGAGTCATAAAGGTAAACTGGCTATTGTTCAGCTTTACTGATGGGTAAAACTAAGTGAAGTGAGGAGCTGTCAGTCGGTGTGAACCATTCAGTTTTTTGTTTTGAGATTGAGAGATTTGCTGACAACTCCCATTTCCTCATCTCACTGCTTGTATTACAGAAAAATGATCACAAGTACAAACGTTGAGCCATAACTGCCAGCCTCTAATTTTAGCTAGAGGCATTTTCATACTTCATGGGGGAGACTGTACGCATTAAAAGACTCTAACTCAACACAAATTTCCCCTCTTAATCCTTTATAATATTTGGTTTCCAGTGGATTTGTCCTCTTTGTTTTGATAGAACAGAAAAGGAAAGGTTAAAGCACATCAAAAACAGAGTTTTGTCTACAGAGCACCGAGCACGCCAGACACAGTCCCAATCTGGTCAGGTGTACTTGAGGCTGAGCGGTAAAGAGGAGGCTGGCTGTATTTTTTTTATTTTTTTTTTTTGTGGTCAGACTAATGGGCTGTTTCTCACCTCTGCAGAGCATAACTCTGCCATCTGCTGCAGGGAGTCTCTCCAGCGCCTCACCCCTCTCTGTATCAGAGAGCGGACAAATGGCAACCCGAGAGCTGCACTCAGCAGCTGAGTACTGGACCCAGGCACAAATGGACTGCACTAACACTGTCACACAGTTGCATGCATGCAGCAAAATACTGGTTCCTCTTATAGACCTGTGTTTCAAATTTTAAGCCCTGAAGAGATTAAAGTCTTAAAGCTTCACGTAAACTTTATCAACATGTATAGATTCACTTATTAAGTTTTGATTCAGGTCTGTGGTCACTTCTTCCAGTAGTTTCCTCCAACTTCTTGCAGATGTCTGAACACAGGCTTCCCTGCTGAAACACGCCAAGGTAGATCAGGCATTTGCTTTGTGCTTCAGCCCATTCCTGTTAAGAGTTCCGCAGTGAGCGCGGATAAGCAAACCTGTGAAAGATGCTATCAGACCTTTGGGTTAGAGAAACTGACAACTCAATCACCTCCTCGTCAGATCAGAAGAGAAGTAGAGAGCACTGCATATAGAGCAGCTCAAGATGAAGCCTTGTGATTCTCTGTATGGACGCTATGCTTCTCAGTCAGATGCTTTCCAAGAGATATAAGTGCAAAGGAGAGCAGAGGCTGTATGTTGGATTCCAATACATGAAAGAGGAAACATAGTTCTGTGTGATGCACATCTTGCTGTAAATTGTCTTGGTTCCAGTAGATGCGATGTTATACATTATGCTGTATAATTTTACTGGGTGTAACGATATAGGCCAACTCCTAAGAAAGCAGTGCATAAAGATATTATTTATTTATGTGTTTATTTGTTTTAAAAAGCTGTATGGTTCAGTGAGCCATCCAGAGATTCTCACTATAGAGGTGGAAATGAGGTTTCGTATGTGTCTTGAGACCCAGAACAGTACTCATTTATTTTCATCAAAATAGAGCTAAATAATATCTTCTGTTCTGCTGTGATGGACATTAGATGTGTTTGAGCTCCACAATCAAGTTGATTTCACATAAGTTCACATATCTGATGATATGTGAAAAGAGGAGACTAAATATTGAGAAAATGGGGACGGGACTAGATAAGCTCTGCTTCTCCCGTCTTCCCTTTCGGACATGTAGAATTTGATCAACTATTGACAATGTGTGATGTTGTATAAGTGTGCTGACGTGCCCGAAATAAATAAATAAAAATAAATCAAAGTTGTCCTTGTACTCTTGCTTTACTCGCATCTTAAGGGTACGTCTAGTTAAGTTTATTAAAAGTGTAGTAAGATAAAAGCAGCACGCAAAACAACAGTGTTAGAAGTAACAGTCAAAGTGAGAGACTTATGCAAATGCATTTATTTATCTCTTTGTTTACCTGATGGCAGAGGCTGCTGCAGCATGTGTAATGCAAATGCGCTTCAGTGAGAGTTGTAGAGTTCAATCACTAGTTGTTTGTTATTTTGGCATGACAAATGACCAGAAATTTGTTGTCCTTTTCTGTTCTTAATTATAACGATCTGATGAAGAGGGAGCGAGTGAATCTTTAGGAAAGCTGTGAATGTATGTTCATGGATCATTGCACCGACTAGTTAGCTTCCTGATCCTGTCCTTTATACGCTTATGTAAAATCTTCTCTGCTTTAAACATTTTAATTTTGTTCTGTGAAACAGTCGTGCCTAAAGATCAGGTGTAGAAGTTAAAGAATTAAAAACTGTTCCTCTTTTTTTTTAAGGTAGCCGATGTCTTTCTCGCCCTTATCAGAAGTGACAGGATGTAGTTTTCAGTGCCTTTCAACCTCTGGACAGTGACAAGGTGAAACGTGGGCTGTTGCGCAACTGCAGGTCAGTGCCGCAGAATGAAAATTACAACAGTTTAGCAGAGTGACGAGCTGAGCCTGGAGGCATGAGGCCATGTCACACATGTTCCCTCATGTATGACAGTCTGGGCACACTGCCCTCTCTGCTGCCTTAAGGCCACAATAATGACTGCACATTGTGTCTCTGTGTATTTGTGTTCGCCAGTGTGCCGAGGCTCATATGTGTGTTTGCATACTTTATGCGCTCACACTGTTTTACATTCATACATACGTGTAAGGCGCAGTGCTGCAACCACGAGCCTCGGCTGTGCAGAACAAGAGGACTCATGTTTCCTCTGATGAGCGACACAGGCAGACGATTAGGCTTTGTTTTTGTAATATGGTGGTGTTCTGCCTCCAGCCTGCACGCCGAGGCTGAACACAGAGGCATCTGTATCCACATCCTCTGAGCAGTCTGAACATGTACTTGGTATTCCTGATAGGATGGAGCTGGCTAACGAAGCTTTCCTGGCAGTCTGGCAGATCCACAGCTCTGTGGTGACACATTAGTATAGTGCTGCAAAAAACAACAACAGCAGCAGCAGCAGGAGCAGCAGCTCTGCATAGACTCTGAGTCCACTAAATGGGCTGTATGTTCCTGACAGGAGGAGAATAATTGGTCCAGTTTATGCTGAGTGGATTTATGGCAAGCTGTTGTACATTTGGAACAGGCCGTAGTGTTTGTTTTTTCTTATGTCCATTTTTTCATTGATGTGCCATGCCAGATAAATGATTGTGCCGTAACGTGGGATATTTTCAATGTCGGTAATGTTGGTGAAAGAAAAGTTTGTGTTTGTGTGCAAGCGTGCAAAGTGAAATAATCTCAATATTTGTATTTTGCCATCAAACTGGGCAAGCACAACCCAAATGGAAAGATGTAAATGTGATTCAGGAGCTGAAACAACAATCTAAAAATGTCATCAGCATTTCAGTGCTTGCACTAATGTTCAAATCATTTCAGTGTATCCCAGAGCCAAGTCCAGCTTCTCTGTGATCCTGTCTTGCATAGAGATTGCATCTTAGTTCTCTCTGTCCTGCTAGGAGTGTTAGCCTGCGAGATCAATGGAACGTGCTACAGTGACGGCTCAAGAGGAAAACAAATCCATGAGCTCACAACTCAGGCTCAGGGAGTGGTGTTTTCTGTTCTCAGGACGTATCCTGCTCTGCATCAGTGAGTGCACATGCTAAGTTCCAGATTAATGGTTTTAAACACTGTAGATCAGAATATCAGTGTTACCCTGGTTGAATGCAAGATGATGAATAGATGGCCATGAACAGAAAACCCCAAACAGGTTGGTAAATGGCAAGCATCAACAGCTCTCTTCTTAATCCTCCAAAAATCTCAACTATGTCTTGACAGTTTTATGAAGTATGTAAATTCTGTGTTTTTTGGTGGCATGAGCGATGGTGTTCTCAGGGGAAGCTGTAAAATAAAACTGATTTACAGCCAGTGGGATATGAATTTCACAATAAACACAATGAAATAGACTAAAGCCTGGTTTCTACCAAGCAGTTCAATTCGGTTCGTCTTGGTACGGCACTTCTTTTGACTAAAACCAAGACGGGTGGTGGTTATTTGGTGGAGCAGTTGGAACAAGAAACACTGCAGTCCATTGATTGGTCAAAAGAATCATCACTTCCTGTACGGCAGCAGTAATAAAGAACACGTAACCCTGCCCTGAAACGAAGCTTGATTACGCTTTGTAACAAAGAGCCACATGCCGATCACAAAGAAGACGAATTGCTGGATGTCTTCCATCGTTGCTCTTTGTTTACTGCCCCATTTTTCTTCTTCATTGGATTTATTCGAGGGGTACACTGTGTCACACTGCTATGCCGTCATGCTATTATGTAGCTGACGTGGCTTTTGGCATCCAGCTTACACGCTGCCCACCAAGAAGGGCACAGTTGGTTGCGGAAACGCAGAATCAGGATTTACTGATCCGATCTGTACCAAGCTGTACTGATCCACACTGATTCATACTAGACTGGGTGGTGGAGACGGGGCTTAATTAAGTCTCAGTAAATAAACATTTATGCCAGATCTGTATTTTTCATCCACATTGTTTTGCCAGTCAGATGAAGACCAGCTGTCTGTCATTAACCCTTTCAAGTAGGGATGTCACATTCAGCATTTTTTTTTGCCCTAGATCACAATCATCATATTTTTCACATGGAGTATTTGCTGATTCCAAGTCCTTCTCAGATTCTTGTGTTTGCAGAGGTGAACTTTGCTAAAGAGGTAAGAAAGTGAAGCTGCACACATTTTGACTTGCAAGAAAAAAATGCCAAAAAAAAACCCCTTAAAAATGCTTTTAGCTTATTAATGCCATTAAACTTAGTCAGCACAGTTATAACAAGACTCTGGAGTGAACTAAATCCCCTTACAATACTCTGCCAGCTGTTGTTAGTATCCCAGCTTCAGTCCTGGAGGGTGCGGTGATGGCCGGGCAGCCCATAGAAGAGCCACATCCTGCCCAGGGTTAAGGTCTCAAATAGGGCTGCACGATATATTGTTTCATCTTGGTCATTGCGAATGACCAAGATGTCCAAACATGTTCTAAATGAGCATCCATTTATACATTTTACATTTTACCACATTTCATGCAACAGCTCACACAGTTAGAGCCCCTCCTCAGTGCTCTGTCATCTCACCTGCTGTTATCAGGGTCAGGCAGAGAGACATGCAGTGTGAGGGGTCGAGGGACTGAGAGAGAGAGAGAGAGAGAGCAGTGAGTGTGAGCAGAACATAGCAGGGGTTTTGACAATCTGACAGTTTGCTTATAGTTAAAATCACATAAGGTGCTTTATTTAACTCTTTCAGGGTTGAAGGCAGCGGCATCTAGATCTGTGTTCAACTTTGACTTCAGTCAGAACGGGTTCCCAGTTTGTTTTTGAGGTCTAAGTTTGGATCTTCTGATAGCCCATCTTATTGTTTATTTCAAGCCTCATGTTTTCATGAGCAGCCATAAAACTTGAAACAGTCTTGGTGTAATTTCAAGGTAATCTGTTACTTAAAGTTTGCTTTGCTTCCTGCAGAAATTGCCCTTTTTCCTCTTTCCAAGGCAGACCATCTTCACAAAATGCATCGTGCTTGTTTTCAAAAGTGTCTATATAGATTACTTTTCATTGACTCACATCTCAGGGAAATTATTATTTAAACTCACAAAAAAGGCAAAACGCAGAAGGAGGACAAACTGAGCCACTGAGCGTTCAGCCTGTATATATGTACTCGCTCTCCCTTTGTGTGTGTGTTTGTTTGTGTGTGTGTGTGTGGTTCCTGTGCGCAGGCTTGAGAGGTGGAGTACGTTAACATATTTAATAAACATCCCCGTTACAGTATTTGGTCTCGGAGGGAAACTTAACTGAAGGAGACCTCTGGGAAGGAGCGTGTTGTTAAAAAGTCTGACCTGATGTAAGAAGAATCACTTGCAGGAAATATTATTGATCGATATCAATAATTAACAAATATCCACATGACTAAGACTCTTTGCAAACTTAAAAAGCGTTCACTGAGACAGAGAGAGACAGAAGCAGTTGGGGAGAGTCTGTTATCATCATTTCAGGAAGCATCAGGGAGAAATCAGCTGAACAGAGTGAAGCAGTCTGTACGTCATAGTAACTGTACTCACAAAGAGTGTGTGTGGGTAACTGGTGTTTATACATTGTATATCAAGTCCAGAAAAAGTCATGTTTATTTAGGCATAATTATCTGATTTGTCCTATAGGGGAAATACTTCAGCTTATCACCAGAAGGTAAGGCTGTGGCCTCTTTGCTGATTTCTAGATTAGTCAGAAGTTTGTAAATGTCAGCAACTCGGCAGCCTCGAGAAAAAAGTCCTCATTAGCTCTGTCACCACAAGGTAAAATTTAAGGGATCTTTGAATGCTAAAAGAAAAAAAATGGACATACTGATTGTAGATCAAGGCACTGAACAATTTCTTAGGACATTTTCTTAACAGAGAAGCTGAGCTGACTGAGAAACTATAGATAAATCATTTACCGCTCAGAAAATGAACAACCCCTTTTGATATATATCAATTTTGCAAATCAGGTTTCTATTTAGAGTTAAAAAAAAGGAACTAGTGAAAAGAAATCTTCTCCCATCAAGAATTTTTTGCATTTTCTGAAATGTGTTTTTATTGTTCATCACCTGCTCGCTGCAGTGGTTTCATGCTATCAGAACAACCATGAAGAAATGAACAATCTTTATCATCACGGTTTTGTAGGCAGTATTTATTTCAGTCTGACAATATTATTCTCATTCCTTGCTAGCCTTTTTCAGAGCATTTTAGAATATTGTGTTCTGACGGTTTACTCTGAAAAACCCCAAAAGAGAGAGTAGACTCTTCTTTCATCTCTCTTCCTGTTTAACAGAAAACTTCTTTAGATATCCCTCGTCTCTGAAGCACCATCCTTTGATCCTTTCTATGATCTCCATCATCTTTTCCTCACAGTCCTGACACTCCCTCTCTATGAACCACCATGACACACACTCTGTTCGAGTGTGAGCTGCCGGAACTTTTCCGACTTGCAGTGTCTCGCCATGTCTCTATCATCTCACATCTTCTTCTCATATCTCTGCTGATCTCTCATCCAAAGAGAGCACCGCTGCCACCTACAGTGGTTTACAGGCCTGATATAGATAGACAAGCTCCACCAGACATCACGCCCACCCACTGAATATATAATACAAGTCTATAGATGCAGTCAGTGGTTTTAATCGAATTGACGTCTGTAGACGTTAATAGCAGCTGATAAGTTAATAACCAGCCTAAAACTCCTCTTAACCTTTTTAATTTTTTTTTTTCCCAATTGAAACTCATTTATTTTTCATCACCATCTTTCTCAGAAGTACAGCGGAGGATTAGGGCCATGCTTAAAAAAAAAAAAGGAAAAACAAAAACTAAATTTACGAGAATAAATTCATAAATTTAAGAGTGATCTCATAAATTCAGGAGAATGAACTGGTTATAAAGTTTATAGCTTGGCTACCAGAAGAGCAGCAGCTGCCTGTTCAAAAATGAGGAACACAGAGCATCTTGTGAAGTTATAGTTTAGTATCGGTTTTATCTTGGCCCTAATCCTCCGTCATAGTTTGGTAGTGCTACTCGTTTCAAAGCGTTTTGGATTGGCAGAGATATTAAGAAGGCTGTTTGTCAAACCTGAAACTCAACACAACTTAATCAAGAGGACACCCTCATTTCATCCTCTCTGAGTATGCAGATGGTCGCGCTTGTATAAGAACCTTTTAGAATAAAGTTTGTTTTTTTAAATGATTTAAAAAAACAAACTTTATTCACTGATTTTTCACCGATATCTGATCTAACTTTTGATTGAATTGGTGCATCCCCACTTCATAGATAAACAGATGTCATATTTATTAATTGCTATTTGCAATGTATGGAGCCAACCTGAAGAGACCAACTAATGTTGATCATTTAACCTTCCAACAAAGTAAGTTGTGCTGTGGGAGTGGCCAGGAGGTCAAGTGCCCTTTTAATACTTGAACAGATGAGCACATGTGCTCATCTGTTCGACACTGCCCAAAAAATACAGAAGTTTACAAACTCTGCTCTGCATAAAGGCCAAGAAGCTCAGTCAGCAGTATATGAAGGTACGGGACCAGTTCATCAAAACTCGAGGAGAGCAAATTCCCCTTGTTCAACAAGATGTCCAGATTTCCTGAAGTCATCCAGTTGATGAACCAGAAGTGTGATGATATGACTGTATTTCTAAACGCAGCCTTGATGAGTGAATCAGCTGCAACAACAGCAGAGAACACCTCTATGTCAGCCTTGGCTAGCTTTATTTTTATTTTTGTGTTAATTGTGTGATTGTGTTCACACATGACCAAACAACACTGTCCAAGGAGAGAAACTCCCATTTCCCAACTTCTTCAGGAGATTATTGTGTGAAACGGTTAACGAAATGCCCCTTAACAGTCAAAAAAAGCACATTTAGAGGTAAACCTGTGCACATACGAAAATAAATCATAATGTTTTCAAATCGGGTTGTTCGTATCAGTGTCATATGTTTGTCATGGCTTTTGCTCATGTGCTCTTTGATGTGGCTGTGCTTCAGTTTCAGCTGACAGTCACCTAACAGTTCCATAACAGCAGCAGTCATGAAGCAGAGCTGAGGGAGACATCCCAGGAGGTACTGACAGCTGCTGAAGTAGAAATATGAAACTCTCCCTCTGTTCTCTGCAGTCTGTACAGGATAAATTGTAGGATTCAAACTGAGCTTCTCACCTTCGCCCACATCACAGAGGCCTGATGCTGCTGCTGCTTCCTTTACAGAAGCTCCTCGCATCGATTGCTCTGATATCCCCCTGCACCCGGCACTTGCCTGAAACAGAGCGGCTTTTTTATTTTTTTCAGCAGAAGATTAATAAAGGGCACAGCAGTGGGTCAGTGAAACGGTGGATGAAAAGAAACACGGTTCAGAGAGAAGGTCGTCTGTGGACCTTGCACACCTTTTTTTAAAAGGGCATGTGATCGCTGTGGCACATGAGCAAACGCTTAAACTCAGCGCAGGCGGATTAGTTTATACATTTATTTATCTACCCCCTTCAAATCACGGTAGTTGTTTTAGTGTGGTTTATTTTCTCTCCTCTCAGCATGAGGTGTGTTTTTTTTCATTCCCCAAGGTAACTCTAGGAGGACTAGATTAATCCCAGACACACAATTCAGAGTTTTCCATCGCCCTAACACATCTCCCATCCCTCATGCCTCCTGGTGACCTTTCCTTCTCTGACTGCACAATAGTTATTTCAGTAATAAGAAAGCATCATTCAGAGCTACACCAACAACACTGCCAGTGCTTAAATTTGTCAGAGGCAGTCAGTTTCTCTCTGCGCACAGTTTCTTTGCCCAAGTGCATGAACTTCAAGATATGCAGGACACTGCTGGAGTGAGCAAGCAGATGGGAAAGAGCTGTCTGTTGAGTGGCTGCAGGAAATTAAAACTGTCTTTATTACCTCTCATTTTCATCCTCCACCACCTCCAACACACACTCTCACACAACATCCTACTTTAACCATTACGATACAGCCAAGTGAGGCAGATCCCAAAGCTCAGGAAGAGGGTGAGCAAGAGAGGAAATGTCAGGATTATATGAAAGCTTGAGCCGTAATGAGATGATAATGGCTTCTCCCATGCTGACGAACTGACAGAAGGATGAACAGGCTTCTGGGATGTTGGCTGTCAATAACCTGCTGAAGCAGATAAAATGACATTACAGTCAATTAGCTCTTGAGTTTGCATGGATGCATCCTGTAGAATCTCATCGGGTAACAGCACTTGAACCTCCATAGATCACTGTGGCGCTCACTGTTTTGCTGTCATTAGCACGTCCAAACATGTTTTACATTAAGTAAACAAATTACAGTTGTGTTAAATTACAGAGAATGTGAGACATCAAGGCAAGTTAATACCTGATGTTTACTTGATGGCAGTTAATTGCTGATGTCTGTGTTTTCTCGGATACAAGAAATCTTTTTTTATGCAATTCAAAAACCCTATCAGCAGTGGACTAATGAAAACAACAGAACTCATCAACAGTGTGGGGTGAAATATTTGATTATAACAGCTCCATGAAACTGCTAAAGCATGGTGGGTCTGTGCAGTGGTTTTAATCAGAAACAGGAGTTTCTGATTTCAGGGGGTTATTCTAAAATTACCAGAGGTCCCCATGTAATTCTAATCCTGTGCAAATAGGGCTTATTTGATATTATAACATTACCAAACTACCGGTTTAACACATTCATGAAGAAAATAACTCCAAAAAACTGTGATATAACGTGATACTGTCACAATCAGAAAAAAAAAATCATGATAGTTATTTTTGCCATACTGTCCAGCACTACTGGCTACTAGCATGAAAGAGATGATGCATGTTATTCCCTTGTTAGTCTGCTAACCTAACAAGTTGCCAGCAAAGGACTGTGGAAACGCAAACCTAAAACTGCTGCATTTAGCATTTCCCTTAATTTCCAAATCTAAGGATATGATAAATAAATAAAAAGGAATGATTTAACAATGAGACATCTAATAATTTTGCTCTTTTAACCCTGTGAGCTGTGGAAAATAGACTAGCATAGAAGACAGGCTAAGCTAATGGTAGCAATATTACATCTGCTTCTCCTGTTGTGTTTTGTCGACGGAGGAGTTTTTGACAACATGGCACAATTTTGCCCCATGTTTGAAATGTTTTTTGTTACATTGTGCAGTAATCTTAGAGAGGATTTTACTGAAGATTTTACTTTTATTAAAGAACTTATGGATAAATGGTTGGTAAGGAAGGTCAAGCTGAACTCCTTTAGATTAGCTTATTTTATGTTAAGCTCATTTTAGCTGAATTTTGCCCCAAAACTTAATCCGTCCACCAAGGAGTGATGGACTTATTCACTGATTTACTGGTTTTGTTTTGTAATTGTAAAAAAAAAACTACCTTTATTTATGGTCATAATAATTAATGAAGAACATGTAAGTGTAAATTTTCATGCACATTGATGAATTATAAACTTTTGAAATGAACAATATTTCTTTTTCAAGAAAAGCACTTGTGATCATATTTTTATGCCACTTCTCCACCAGTTTTATCAAACAAACCAAACCTGTTCAAGCAGAAATGACTCCAGCTTGGAGGAAATAAGAGCAGCAGAGTACGGGAGAATAAGCCCCATATTATTTTGACCCCGAGTGTAGAGTCTGTTTCATCCCCGTAAACTCACCTCCACTCCTCTCCACTCCCCTTTTCCCTTTTCGTGCTCCTCTCGCTCCCTCCGTTTGCTCAAATCACCGTCTGGGAGAGCCTGATAAGCTCAGAGGCAGACACCAGCATTTGGGCGTTGAGTTGAAGTGGTGCCTTGAGACAGCCGACAGGTTAACTCTACCAACGCACAGCCTTCCAAGCATGGAGGCTAGGAAGGGGCACACAGTTCATTCCTGATCTGACTGTCCTGTTTGTGTCTCTTTGTTTACACATTTCTGTTTCCTACTTTAACACTCTCACACTCCACTCAGAAAAACTCATTATTTCAAGGGAGCAGATTTTTGGTTGACATTTGTTAAAAAGACCCCGTGTGTTGTGTTGTGCTCTGTATGTGTGTGTCTCTCATCCTGCAGGTGTGAGAGATAATCCTCCTCCTGACAGCTTATGCCTTCCCAATCTAAGGAACTCTGTCTATAATTAAAGAACATTCATGTTTGATCCTTAAACCCAGACATAATTAACACTAGAGCTCAGTTGTCACAAGCTCGGCTATGTGTCCAAACTATTAGTCACATCCCTCTTTGGTGAAATCCTGCATGGAATGGATTTCACTGTAGTTTGCTGAAGGTCTCAGAAAAGCTGTGTGTCTGATATGCATAAGTACACTTGCAAATGATACTTTACAAGACCCAAGTGTGCTTTCCCAGCACTGGTGTGCATAATAATATATTTGCAGCTCCCTGAAATGGTCTGGATTATTCTCTCAATGCAAGTTCTTGGATTCTTTCAGCAGCGCTGTCCATGGTGCTGAAAAACAGTATCTGCATTATCAACATAATAACTCAAACACAATGTTTCTTCTCTCTTCATAATGTATCTTCTCTTTTACTTTTTCTATTACACACTTTGTGTGCATGCGGAACATTCTACATCATATTAATGAAATTCAGGTTATAATAAGATATAATTTAATTATAACAGCTGACTGTGGCAGCTGGGAAGAAAGTCAGCAAGGACTCCTGGGTTTAAATGTATGTCCGTGTTTCACCTTAGAGGACCCTTGGTGTGTTTTTCTGCTCATCTGATTCAGTGCTGCTGCCTGACCTCAGGCTGGGTCAGACATTTAACCGAGATGCTCTGAGTAAGAGGGAATATTTATTATATGTGTTGACGTGAACCACCGTTTTCAATCATAACAAGTTTTAGGAGAAATTAAATGGAAAGTTCTAAAAAAAATAAATTAACTTTTTTTTTTTTTTTTTTTCAAGCAGCCACAATTACTCTAAAATTCAGTTTATTTTATCATGTTTTGTCTGCTGGTGTTAAAAGTAACTCATTATTAAATTACTGACCATCTTCATTTGTGCTTCTTAAAAGCTAGGGCAGCGTATTCATGCTAGAATAGACCTGGCTTTGGTTATTGTACTACCAGGGAGAAAAACTTATTGATGAGTTTTTGATCCTGGAAATTAAATACTTCTCTCAAGTTAGTTAGATTATTTTGACTAAACGATATTTTCTTTTAGTGGTCACTGCAACTTAAATCAACTCAATACAATGGAGTATCATGACCACGTCAATGAAGAAAGAAGAGCCTTAAGTTGAATACAGTCACTAATTTACAACAATAAATTTGTAATATTATGAGAATGAAGTGTTGTTATAAGAAAAGGTCATAGTTTTTAACTGTAACTTCAAATTTCACCAGCTTATCCATGTTATTTACTATGCTCTCATACATGTACAACTTTATTTTTCTCCTGTCTTTATTTTTGTAATACTTTGACCTGGTTCTTGAAGTTTCTGACTTTTTATTCTTAATTCTGCTCTGATTTTCTGCAGTATCTTACATTAATACACTCAAATATATTATGTTTATTTGGAGATGGGAAAAAACAGGTTTTACTACATAGAGTTACTACTTAGTCATTTACATTTTTTTTTAAATTTCTTGATTACCAAATTTGTAAATGACACTTTTTTTCTATTAAGTGTGATCAATGAATAGAGTTGTTCAATGTAGCAAAGCTGTAACAGTGAAGAGGACATGTTGTTTATCTACCCTCTGTTCCTTTTGCTGCTCTTTGGTGTTTTGCTCACTAATGACCTTTGGAGAGCATACTGGCTAACCATAATTGTTGCTACATTGTGTTTTAGTTGGTATATCTGTGTGCAACATCATTTCCTACTTTTCAAATCAAACTTTTTACATTCACATCAGTGATCCAGGCTGTGACCTAGATTTAGATGAATAGGAATGTTTTGGTGCATCTTAATGAAATCAATGTCTTTGCTTACAGATGTGCCTTTCATGAATTCCTTTGGAACGCATGCCTTTGTGGTGCTGGCAGCACCAAAACATGTCAGTGTATTTCTTCTGAACTACAAGAGATCTTCTGAATAATTTCATTTTTGTTTTAATGGCAAAATGTACTGCCCGATAAACACAAAAGATACCGTTCTGTTACAATATTGAAATGATCTTCCTCTTGACTCAGACTCAAATTCATCGCTGTTTTCATCATACATTTCAGTGTGTGACGTGAGTGTAGAACCATTGACTTAAACTCATAAAATATGCAGTTGAGTCCGCATGAAGTTTTTTCATATGAACCCATTCGTGTAAATCCTTCTTACCCTGAATGGACTCTGTTTTCACAAGACGGGCTCCTCCTCTCAGAGGATATCCAAAGAGATCTAGACAAGCCTTTCTGGACAGTTGTTTATTCATGCAGAGATGTGTGAGGAAGGCTACACGCCAGCACAGTAAGCCTAGGGCCATATGGTCTAATGTGATGCAGGATGAGTGTGCTGAAAGGCTTGCGGGACAGATATCAGATAAGTTCAGGGGGAAAGGATTTGCCCTCCATTCCTGGGGATTTGATAAGTAGACCGTTGCCAACATGTCCCCTGTAACAGTGACACCTCAGGCTTAGTATGAGCATATCAAAGGTCTGACGGCCAGTGAAAATTAGCTGGGTTTCCACTGCGATGGATGATAATATCTGAATTGGTGATTTTGACTTGCAGAGCACTGATGACTTTGCTGATGGGTCATTTAGAGGATTTGTTCAGAATTCAGATACAAAAGAAATATTTTTAAAATGCTGTCCCAGAAAATGAAGTGTCATCCTTCATGTAAATTACACAGGGTCAAGTGAGGACCACAACAGAGATGATGCTGAGTATCATCCTCTGTGGAAACTACAGTCACATGTCCGTGGGGGGGAAAGCTGTGTGGAGATTGAAAAATATAAATCAGAAAAGTATGATCAAAGGTTTAATGTCCCCACACTTTAAACCAAGCCTCATTTGGACTCTTTCCATCAACTTAACAGGCGTTTTGGCAGCTGCTTCAGAAGTCCTATAACCTCTGATGATAATTATAACCCCCATACCAAAGAGAGGGGATTTATTCAAATTAGTCTTGTAATTATCCTCAAGATCACTCCACTAAATTTTACTTACTGATGTCTACTCATCGACAAAGTGTCCCAGTAAGCACTGTCTGACCGAGTCACTGTGAACCCCGGGGAAAGTTAAGCAGAATGTAAACTTTGAAGACATGATGGCATCACATTTGTGAGCACAGCTATATCCATTTTGAGCTTTTGAATTTGCATTTTAAAGTTGGATTATTAAGCAGAAGTCTGATCTCAAGTATGACAGTACCACTACTTTATTTCGAAAACCATTTCAGACAGAGGAAACTTAACAAAATGACTCATTTCCCAAGAGTTTATAAATAGGAACAACAAGTTATCTTGATATTCCATAAAGACTACTGTGATATGATTGTTTGATTTCTTGTAGGAGCTTGTTTAGTTAACTGATACTGTCATTTGTTTATGCTCAACAGGCTAGTTTGCTTTTATTAAATTGAGGTTAAGAGAGCTATTTTTCAATAGTAAGTGTCGGTCATCTCTAAGTTTTTGTTGAGTTACTGGGCAAAGAATCTGCAAGGAAGCTAGGTGCAGATAGAGGTCTGTAAAAAACAGCGACAAGTCTCTGTGATCTCATTACTTTGTTTCTAAAGCCGAGTTTTAAAGCCCATTGCCGTCGGTGCCATGTTGGAAATGCTGACCCAATCTAACAAAGGTCAATCTCATCATAAAGATGAAGAGTTTAGGGGTGTCTCTAGTAGGGATGGGCATTTCAAGCAAAAAAGCCATTCAATATTCAGTGATAACTATTCAAAAACTATTCTAAGATCACCCCAAACCCTTACACCAGCCGCTGCCACCCACTCACATATACATACCTGCCAACATTAGATTTTGAAAAAAGGGAGAGGGCAGTGGCTTGCTCTGCAC
The DNA here is from genome assembly GCA_030710495.1 of Labroides dimidiatus. Lineage (NCBI taxonomy): Eukaryota > Metazoa > Chordata > Actinopteri > Labriformes > Labridae > Labroides > Labroides dimidiatus. The sequence continues at coordinate 17,263,201 of CM061158.1, forward strand.
ACTGATCTGCGATCCTTCTTCAGGTGTTAAACCTCGCCATTGACTGTTGATCTGCAGGCAGCGCCCCACTTTCTGCTGCATGCCTTTCTCTCACATGACTGTGCATAGTTGTTGTCCATTTGTGATATGCTAGCCTAATGAGCCTCTCCTCATTGTTGTTTGGGCTGTAAAACCTCAAACTGGTTGTCTCGTCTGGTCTGGCTCCACTCATTATGTGTTTATTGTTGTAGTCAAATTAAATACGATCTAGGTTGGACATGGTTTTTTTTATTTTGAAAGTCACTGGGTGCACGACTTCCTCAATCTGCTTTTTTGTTAAATTGAAAGGTCACAGCTTTGGCTTCTTGCCAAAATAGGATTGTTGCTATCTGCTGTAACTTGCTGCAGCTCGACTGCATTGGAGTGGATCGAGTGTAAGTTGACACATTGACTTGAATGGAAACCTATCTGATCTATTGCCGTGATGGAGCAGAGCTGGACTGGAGACACATCTGGTGTATTTTGGTTGTAAAATGCAGGAAAACTTTTTTTTCCTTATTTAATTTTTAAAGAAAAAAGCCATTGTAGCATAAACTATTTGATTTTTTAAATGTGAATGACTATTCCAATATTAAAAAATCATTATCCATCTCAAGCCTTTAGCCTACTTACTAACAACCACAGTGCCTCCACCATGTCCTTAATTGGCAAATACAATAAGTTTAATAGTTTCAGAAATAACCAGATGTACAGTGTGTAATAATACAGAGATTAGCTATTCTGATCAAAACCAAAATATTGAAACAGCTGTAAACGTGTTTGGTCAGGTATAAAAATCAGTTTTTTGGAATGGACGTGTATGTTGTTTCGTGTGTTTCTACAGCCATCCTTTAGTAGATGATTGATTGAACTGCAAGTTTTGGCACTTCTGCGTCGGCTTACTGTTGTACAACCACAGATTGCCACTTGGTAATTTAATGGATTCGAGAATGTACTGTGATCTTTCGCCAGCAGAACATTGATCAGCTGTTTGAGCTTTTGGAAAGGACAGAAATACAACCTGAGTTTTGAAATAGTTCTGAATTCTTACAGCAGAAATAATGTGACAATGATGCCAAGGAAAGTGTTTAAAATGATTAGGGTATACTTTATTTGCATGTTTTAGACAGAATTCCTCAAAACTACTTTGCCTAGCAGCACTGACCCTGTCTCCAGTTTGCTCCCAGTCCTCTGGTTGGTTTTTCTAAAAAGGGGCTGAGCCAACCAGCATTCCCTGTGGATTCACTATTGACAATTTTTTTTATACAACCCCAATTAAAAAAAATAACTACGCCTTTAGGATGAAAATATGGATTGCCGTTTTCACCTTGCATTGATGTAATTTTGTAGTTGATAACTGAATCAATGCTGATGGATTATTGCACCACTTTCTTTAAGAGAACTGACCACACAAGGACAGCAGAATGGAAAAACAAAGTTAAATGTAAAGCTTCCACTTTCCTTACCTTTACCTCATGAAAAAATAACAACTGGCTGACACTACATACGTCAGGTCAGAGTGGTGTTTAGTTGTACACAGTTCTGTAATGAGTGCTGCAGTGTCCTTGTGCTTCTGACTGGTATGAATCCCAGGACTTGATAACTGGGGTTACAGTGTGAGTATAGAATAATGAACATAGACAAAAGGAAGATGGATCACATTAATCTGAGCAGCAGAGCCCCTTCCCAGCTCCTCTTTTTTTTCTGTGAATACTGCAGTTGTGTAGCTCCCATTTGATGAGCAATTAGCATATCCTCGCCTGAGTTTGTATCATGATGATCCATTCATTTCCATGGTGTAATTATGTGTATAAGGCTGCTCATTTGGAAAACATTGAACTCATCAATCTTTTTGCACCCGTTTTCTAATTCGACCCATTGAGAGAACCCGGGGGACACCAAAACCGCACTTAATTGTCCTCATTCCAGACAGATTCTAATTACACCCAGTGCTTTAGATCTCGTTAGAAAAACTTCGAGATCCTCCTTGCCTTTTCATTCAGTCTCACAGAACTGTTACAGAGAAAGAAGGAGAGAGAGATTCCCTCGTCACCTTGCCCTCTGGCAGCTGTGCTCTGGATAAACAAACACGCGTCGCTGCACATCAGTCAGCCGGTTGGGAGCTCGGGCTTGATTAAAATGCTCCCTCCGCTGTATCTCCATGGCCTTGCTCCTGTGAGTGCCCAGATAAATAAATTAATGAATAGCTCTTGTTGTACTTAAGTAGAGGGACGAGGCTGTTTGTCTTAACAGCTGCTGTACTGTATTGTGTTGAGTTTGGGTGATTGAGTGCCAACACAGCACATTGAGCAACATTGTAAATCAGTGTAGTCATGATTAGCTCTTAAAGGCATGATTAGTGACGGGAACAGTGTGCTTACCTTCCTCTGCTTCTCTTCTTTTTAGATACAGACAGAGAACAAGTGTTTCACAGAACTGTTACCAGATACCCTTTCACTCTTTTCTGACATGTATTCAGTCATTCGTTCTAAATTTGCTAATGACAAAAACAGTGTACCAGTCAATACCAATATAAGCTGTATACTTCTCACCTAGTATGAATGCATTCTCTGTTTGCAGAAAAAGATTAAAGAGGGGTAAAAAATGATTTTTTCTGGGACAAGTGATGTTACTGTAATGTTATGTACAAAGTATAGATTATGATTTCAGTAATGTCTATTTGATTCTCAAGTCTTAGCTTATCAACAGAGCATCAACACAGTGCATTACCAAAGGGTATTATTGGCGCCAACTCTCTACAGCTTGTACATTTGGTCTGTCTTGAAGTAAAGTACAGAACAATATTTTGTGTTTAAAATTCCTTTTTTGTTTCAGACTCTTAGAAAGACAAATTCAGTTAGCATAGGAAGCTTAGGTTTAACAGCTTGTACAGGGAGTTTGCCTGCCTGCATCTATTCCACAGCTTTAAGTGTTTGTTTACATCAACTTTTAAGCTGTGTGCCATCTTAACTGTTTACAATAAAACAAATCGAACCGGCATAAAGCTTTGTCAAACAAAGCTCTGCAGAGGCAGCGGCAAGCACATCTGTATCTATGGTCTCTGCTTTTGTACATCATTCCAACTGCTGCACTCTGTAGTAAATATTTCAGCTAGAGTTACCTGCTTTGGTTGGTAATCCCCATGGAAGAATGTGTAAAATCTAGAACTGCTTTTCATGACCTTGTGTTTTCTCTGAGCCGCGTATATTGTCTCTCACTTCAAGTCTTATTGTCTAATTGCATGATGTGGGGGAAAAAAGGGGGTAAATGTTGTGAGAAACTTTGTGGGAATCATCCTTGACCTTCAAGAGTTAATACTTTCCTAGATGTTTTTGTAACTGCATATACTTTTTTAGCCGCAACGGTTAGCACTGCAGCCTCACGGTAAGCAGGTCACAAGTTTGAATCCCAGTTTGCCTGGTGGCCTTTCTGCGTGACGTTTTCATGTTCTTCCTGTGCATGCATGGGTTCTCTCCGGTTATTCCGGCTTCCTCCCACAGTCCAAAAACATGCTCATCGGGTTAATTGCCCATAGGTGTGAGTGTGAAAGGTTGTCTGTCTCTATGTGTCAGCCCTGTGATTGGCTGGCGACCAGTCCAGGATGAACCCTGTCTCCCGCCCTAAAACAGCTGGGATAGGCTCCAGCCACCGACCCTAAACAGGATAGGCAGTATCGAAGATGAATGAATGAATGTCCATTTTCTTGGTTGTTGCTTTCATCTTATTCTGCTGAAAATGCATCCCATTAACCTGTGACCTTTGTTTTATGTCACCAGGGCGTAACATAGACAAAGAGGAAGGTTCTTGACCCGGTACGTGTGCTAATTGTGACGTCAGCAACAGTCCCACAGTTTGTAAATAAAGAGCCAATCAAATGTGGAACATCATCTCAATTAGCGAGACAAGTGATGCAGTTCAGCCATGCACAAAACAGGACACCTGCTAGTCCTGCATTCTGGCACACAGCAGTTGAGCTCAGAGTGCTATAATGTGAAAAGGTTGACAGCTGTGGGTCCAGAGTTGCAACTAATTGAGACTCATGCCACCCTCGTTATGGTCACTTGTCTTTCTTTTAGAAATCTTCACAAAATTTAAATCAGGAGTCAACAAGATTTCTTTGTTGAATATAAACCACTGCTTTCCCAAAATGTGAGAATGACCTAATGGGGGAGAAAAGCTGAAAAAAAGTGTCACAGCATGGCGAGGGAAGTGATTTCTGCTGCACTGAATGGTGGAGGCATTTCTGGTACTGGAGGTGTTAGCACAAACTGCAGTTGACTAAAAAGTCACTTCCTGCAGTGCTGGAGTGGAAAACTGACGGTTTTCAGAGCTTCAGATTCTCATTTAGCCTCCCTGACAACAGGTTCACCAGGGCTTTGTGGCTCTTAATACAAGCTCTTTTTTCATTGAAGGTAACAATAATACAAAACCCTTCTGACAAACGGTTGACCCTGCATGCACCTTGAGATTTTGTGTCTATTAGTAGTAGTATCAGTTTTGTATTTGTCTTGTCACAAATGCCCTTCAGCAGATGCCATTCCAATGTATGACTGTATTGTCACAAAGTTGTGCAAAATTACTTTATACCGCAGTGACCCAACATGCTGAGGCAATCAACAATGGCACGTTAGAATGTTAGTCTTGAAGAAAAAAAAATACTCTATCTGGCTACAGTATTAGATCTTGTTATAAAGTCATCATAAGTCTCAGAACAGAGTCACTCATCATTTTTCCTCCCACTGATTTGAATCCTACCTCATGTGGAGACATTTTTTCTTGTCATGATGGGTTCCATCACGTTCTTGAGTCCAAGGGCTGCCAATATGTTGTTAAGATTAATCTGAGAATCAAAATGGTGCAAAAACATGGCCACTGTTCCCAGCACTTGACAGGTTTAAAATCCTCCATAAAACATTGGTTGTCATGGGACATAATATTTGAAGGGAGAATGTGAGGAATGAGAAGAAGCAGTTTCCATCTGCATTACAGCGTCTTCTGTGCTCTCTCCCTGAGAAAAACATAATGACTTTATTCTCCCACATTTTGTTTTCCACACTTTCATCACGTCTGAGGATTTTACCACTTGATGTCACTGCTGTTATTTCTCACTAAAACATTGCATCCCTGTGGTGCAGACCAAGAATGACACGGTTTATGTTCAAGCTAGCTAATTTGAATATGAAAGTTGGTGTGTACTTTTGGGCAAGCCAAGACTCATTTGGTTTAGACAGAAATCTATTAAAGTCTCATAAAGATGCTCTGGCAAGTCCAATTGTGCATTTGATAAATCTTTCTTTTAAAGAGTGTCGTGTACCAACCAGTTGGAAAATGGCAAAAGTCACCTCTGTATTTAAGGCTGGTGACAAAACAAAACCTGATAACAACCAGCCAGTCAGCATCCTGCCCATCATTTCGAAGGTCGCAGAGAGATGGATGTCAATGCAAAAAACATCTTAATAATAGTCACACTCCTCTGCACCTAGTGCAATTTGGATTTTGCCACCATCACTGTACTGAGACAGCCTCCTGTTATTTTTTAGAAAACATAAAAAGTCTACTAGACAAATGCGGTTCTGATGGGGCCATGTTTCCAGATCTGAAGCAAGCTTTTGACACGGTTAACCTTGAACTGTTGCTTGCAAAACTCTTATTTTAACTTTTTAAATGCTGCCCTCTGTTGAATGAAGTCTTATTTATCAAACAGTAAACAAGCTGTACGTATGGGAGGGTCAAAATCATCATGCTTCAGTTGTTCAGCTGGAGTACCACAAGGCTCTATCTTAGGACCAATCATATTCAGTCTTTATGTTAATGATCTGCCAAATGTTTGCTCAAATGTAAAGATTCAATTATATGCTGATGAGACTGTGTTATATGTGCATGCAAAAACAAAGCAAGAAACTGCAGCCATGATATCTGCAGCTGTGATACCAGTGTCTGACTGGCTAGAGAACTCCAGTTTACTCTGTTTTTTTACTGGTGGAAAAATGTAAATATCTTGAGGTAACTTTTGATTCAAACATGACATTTAAAGACCAAATTAAGAAAAACTCAAATATCATAAAATTTAGTCTGGCAAATTTCCGTCATAAGACCTTTTCTCATTGCATAGTCAGCTAAAGCTTATATGCACGCAATGATTTTTTTTTCTTTACTTTTTCCTTTTTTTAAAGTATGGTAATACATCCTGGTCAAATACAACAGCAAGTACAATAAAACCTATCATCTCTAGACAGGAAACCATTTCATTTCCACTGCTGTAATATTGTTTGTAAGTATAATATTTTAAACTTTGACTCTAACCATATATAATCTGATGTCTCTTGTTTTAAAAGTTTTAAATGGGCTTGCTCCCCCACCATTAAATGACACACCAGAATGAATACCATAGCACAGACAAGGGGAGATTGCAACAAACTGTGGCTTGGAACAGAGTTTGGCCAGACGGTGATGTCTAATAGAGGTGCACACTCGTGGAACAGATTATCAGGACATATCAGAGATAACGACAACTATTTAACATTCAAAAAGAAAGTTAAACACTGGTTGAAAACAAACCAGTCATGTAATCATGCATAATGTAGTCTCATCTGTTGCTTGCTGCTGAGAGTTTTGATGTATTCTACCTTTAGATAGCTTTGTTTTTCAGTTATACGTTGTGTACGAATTGCAAGCATTTTTTGCATTGCATCAAAACTATATGTGTTTTGGGTAATGTCTCCTAAATTGTGCCGTCATTTTTTTTTCTTCTTCTTGTAATTACCTGCCTTAGAACAACAGATGAATTTAGTTATTGTGCTCATTCGGGCATATTTATATTGATGCGAAAATGTTGATTGATGTGAACTGTCCTAATAAAATAATAAAATAAAACAAAGTCCCTTAAATTTTAAAATTAATGTTTTCTAATATCATATTTCTATATTGTACACATTTCTAGATGTAGCTAATGCTAATGTAAAGAGCTCAAAGTTGCTGCTATGGAAACACTGCAGAGCTCTGACAGACATTAGTGGAAGGGATGCGGGACCAGAATTTAAAAGGAAAATGAACCAAACAAAGTCTCATTCCTAGGATTAAACATCCACGGTCTAGTTTTGCACAGTACAGAGAAAATGCTGCATTATTGGATTTTTTAAGAGTAAAACTGAGCAGACCCCCCCCCCCCCCCCCCCCCCCCCAACACACACACACACATACATAAAACACTTTAGCATGCTCGCACACAGACCCCTGCTGCCTGCAGAACATCAAGGTCATACCCGATTCATGTATACCTGAGCCAGATCACACAGCTGGACCACTGTGAAGCTAATGACCTTGGGCAGCTCCCGATTTCCCACAACACCACAGACACACACAGACACACAAACTCACTCTCTCTCTCTGTCTCTCTCTGTCTCTCTCGTTCTCTCTCTTCTCTCTCTTGCATGCTTGCTTGCTTACAGCAGCATGAGAAGCAGAACACTCACAAAAGGCACACTGAATGCATTATTCAGAGAGCTGCGTGCATGTAAACATCTTCTCAATACGAACACTTTAATTAAAAGGCACCATCCACCATTTTGAAACTAAAGAGCCCTGAAAAAGGGTCGCATTTGTAGGACAAATGGGCTTCTCTTTGTGCTTTGTTGTGTATGCAAGAAGCCAACAAGTGTAAAAAGGCAGCTGTGTACACTCGGGAAGACTTTGAAAAAGCCTGAAGTGGTAGAAAAAGTGTGAAATATGCTGTGACAGCTGTAAGCCTGAGCTGAACTGAATGTGAACTGGAGATAGCATCCTTACAATATACAGTCTGTCGCCCCCATATTTATCCTCCATCAGTGCTTTTCTTTTCAGAATACTGTTGTTTTTATGCTGAAAATGTTGTTGCACACTGCAGAGTCTTCCTGGTGCTGAGCTCTCATAGCGGCCCTCATGCTGCTGCCGGTAAGATGTGGAAGTCGTTTTTAGAAAGTGACCAGCTGAGGAGCGCCATGGGATTAATGTCCAACTGAGGAAAGTCTCCTCAGACTAAGCAGGAGGTATAGCCAGAGGGACATGCTGCTTCATCATTGTATTGATTTGTAGCAGTGCTTAACAGACTAGATCGGAGCATGAGGTTTCATGATTGATTATTGATATCAGAGAGTGTCATCAACAAGCTTTAATGAAGCCTCTTCTGCTGGCAGCGACTCTCCACACAGTTCACATTTGAATTGGAAACAAGGAGAGTGCAAGGGTTGCCTGCATGGTAGAGTGACTTTGTGTAATGTGTGTGTGTGTGTGTGTGTGTGTGTGTGTGTGTGTGGGAGGGGGTGGGGGGGTAGGGAAGAGAAGCACCTGAATCCTAATCATTTCTGTTGTTGCAACCCAGTGCACACAAGCTGATTTCATAGAATATTTAATCCACAAAACAAGTGGTTGTAAAGACAAACTTTCCTGTCGAGGACGAACAGGTTTGAGTTTCATTTATCTGACGTAAACCTCTCAGTTCTCCTCATGAGCGTGGTTGGCCTTTCTGTGTGGAGTTTGCATGTTCTCCCCGTGCATGCATGGATTCTCTCCAGGTACTCCAGCTTCCTCCCACAGTCCAAAAACATATTCATTGTGTTAACTGGTGATTCCAAATTACCCGTAGGTGTGAGAATGGAAGGTTGTCTCTATGTGTCAGCCCTGTGATTGACTGGCGATCAGTCCAGATTGTACCCCGCTTCTTGCCCTAAGCCAGCTGGGATAGGCTCCAACCACCGACCCTCAATAGGATAAGCGGTATAGAAGATGAATGAATGAATGAATGGAATCCTGTTTTTCTGTGAAAAATCAACATGTCTTCACATCCAGAGGGATTAGTTTGTCATTTCACATGCTCTGATTCTCGATCCTCAACATTATTTTCTAAATTTCTTTGATCATTGAGGAATGCTCACATGTAAATTTCACAATGTAACACCACAGGATAATCCTGTTTCTCCTGCTGTACAAAATCCAGTCAGATATTTTTCAGAAAGTCAACTCAGTGTGCGATAAACTGCAAATAATTAAAAAAAAGATTAATTTAGAACAGAAAAAAAGGTCATTTTTGCAATTGTTTCACAAAATTTGTTCTGAATTGAAATCTTTTTTTATTACAGTTGCCGCAAATAGGCTGCGGTGGAGATGAATTGAAAGCTCTTTTGAATTATACAACCACAGAGTGTTGATTATCTGCAGATGGCAGCTGATCTTTTGGAATTATGGTCACTCCTTAACTTCAAAGATAGAACAATTTAACAAAACTCATGCCCAAATGTATTGAGTTGCTGCCATGTGATTGGCTGATTAGAAATTTGCGTATGCTAATAAAGTGGCCACTTTATTAGGCATACCTGTCCAACTGCTTGTTAACTCATGTTGGCTGTGTGTTCAGTTTGGAAAGCCACATTACTGATAAACATCTGGAGTCACGAGACAGAGGAGTTCCCTCCATCCTTTCCTGGTTCATGTTGGGCTGTAAAACCTCAAACCTGTTGACTCTTGGTCTGGCTCCACTCATTTTGTCAGTTTGTTGTTGTAGTCAAGCTAGATATGATCAGGTTTTGACCATAGACCATATAAAATATGGACGTGGCCTCCACGTGCCACCTGTCTGTTCTTGATTCAGTCAAATGAAGCCGATCATTGAACAGGGCCATCTTGGATATGATGAAGACTTTGACCTTCCTGTCTAACAGCTATAGGGTGCCTGTCAGTCATGTGAGCTGAGCTGAGCCCCTGATTGGACAAAATTGTAATCCTAATACCTGAGATGGAAAAAAAAAATCTCCGTACAGTGGTGCTGATGGCGAAATTAGCATTTCAGATCCAAGATGTTTTTGAACATGGCTGTAAATATGCTTTTTAATCCCATAAAAGTTTTTTTTTTTTTTTTTTTGTCTAAATGTGTGTATGATTTCCAGTCTTTCTGCAGCGAGCCTCTAGTGAATTCTCGATGAACAGCAACTTTTAGCATTTCCACATGAGCTTAATTTTTCTCTACCGGATGTTGCCCCTTGGTTTTGACACACTTTGTTCCAATGTCACAGGATGTTTTTAGGTCATGCATGACTTCCTGACAATGACTTTCAAAATAAACTTGCTAAAAATGCAGCCGGTGTGAGTCAACACACAACGGAGCAAGCTGGACCAGAGACGTGTGGTGTATTTGAGCAGCCAGCTATTAGTGATGCTTTTTTATGCTTCGCAGCTGTAGAAGGAGACTTGTGCACCCTTGGTTTGTTTCTTTAGTAAAGGCATTTAAGGTATGAAATGCACCGCCCACCACTGGTTTTCATGTCTGCTTTGTGAGCACCCTGGAGGAGCCGCAAATCATTTGACCATCACAAAATTTTGAGTTAAAGTCCCGAGGCCTCATTTACTAATAAATGTGCAGAAATGTTCTTACTCTGATGGTGATTTTGCATACACATTTACCTGAAGCACAGATTCATGGCATGTGCACACTAGCCAATTTTGTTCTGGCTACCTTGCATAAATTAACTAATCAGAATAATTCTAAATTGACAGGCACATGCCTGCAACCTGCATCAGCATACTACGACGTGCCAATTCATTTATATAAGGACATCTGTTTGGTGCATCAAGACAAGAGTGCTGAGTTGGAGAAAAACTAAGTTGCTACGGATGGCCCCAAATGGAAAAAAACAAAAGAATTTCACCTTGGCAGAAATAGAGGTGATTGTTGCAGAGGTAGAGGCAAGAAAACCAACACTTTCCCAAATCGTATCAGCAGGGAGTCACCATGGAAAAACAAAAAAAAATGAAGCCTGGGTTTCAGCTACTGGAGGCTGTTAATGCTGTTTCTCCTGAGGTTCACACTATGGCTCAAGTAAAGAAGGAACACCGCCATACAAGGAATAAGTTACAGAGATGAGGGTGAAAGTGATGATATTCAGCCATCGCCTGATGGTAATTTATTTAATGAGTGTTGATATTTGCAATTAGTAACACTGGGTCATCATCATTTGTGGGTATGCATGGGCTGAGGAAGTTCTATTTTTGTTTGCACTGTAAGAATAAATTTAAGTAAGAATATACTAATAATTTCAAGATTTGTGCTTCAAACGTTCATATGTACAGTGAATGAGGCTTCCTGTGAGGACTTTCTAAGTGGTATTGATAAAATCTTACTTCTAAATATATGCCTGCTCATAATCCACATTTTAAAATGAGATTATCAGTGCCAAAGTAGGTTATTTATAAATGGTGTTTCTCAGCTCCCTGGTCTGGTGAGCTAGGACTGGATTGATTTACAGCACTAGAAGTCCCAACTCCACAAGACAAAGTTCAGCAGTGAGAAGAGATCAGTGTTTTTCTCTGTTGAGCTGAACTGGCAAAAAGAAAAAATGACAAAAGCTGTGTGTAGCGCTAAATATCGCCAATTACTTAACTACACTACAAAACTGAGTTTGTGAAGTTTGCTTGTTGTCATGTTTCCAACAGTGCTACGTAACTGTTAGGAAAAACAATACCTTGTTTCTTTTTATTCTGTAAAAAAGTTCTTTAACAAAGAAAAAGTAGTGTTATAGAGAAGATCTGATCTCCATTCATTTGGTTCAGAACAAACATACCTTGGGAAGAGTCATGTCCTCTGACAGTGGGTGCCAGCACTCATGGAAACACTATCTGTGTAAAAAGACTCCTGTCCACACCTTGGGGGAGTGTATCACAATTCAGAAATGGTTAAAAACGCTTGGGATAGCTGCCAGGTCAGTAGGTGGCAAAAATGTGTGATCAGTCCTTTACATGAAGAACATTGTGCAAAAATGTATCCAGTGTCCCCTTGAGTGAGCAGTAATTGTAAACCGTTTTCTATTAACAGTGTACACATCTGCTATTTCATAACTACTGAGGGATTTATTCACCCTTGCGTTGATGAACTTGATGAACCGCTTCAAACAACTTTAGCATTTCTCAAGCAAAAGTGTGAGCCAGGGAGTAACAGACAGCAAAGGCAGAAGCAACCTGTGGACAAATCTGAGTCTCAGGAAAGAGCCTTTAAGAAATCTCATTATCATTGTGGGGAGGCTGGGGTTGGAACATGAAGAACAAAGTGTCTCCAAAAACCTGTCATCAAGTCTTGTACCACAGGTGGTAAAAAGTGTTTAAGAGCATCCATCAGCCTAGAATGTGCAGCCTTTTTCTGCTCAAAATAAAAGAGGAAAGCCTGAAGGATACAATTTCAAGAATTACCGCTGGTTAGCACCTGTAATGTAAGGAAATTATAGTGATCTGCTGAAATGTCAAAGAACATCTGACGGAAAGATGACATGGACCAAAGTAATTTTGAACAGATGATGATGTCAAAATCGAGCTAGAGTTCAGGCTGGTATGAATGGCCAGCGTGACCGCGCTCTAACTCCCTGCTTTATCTAAATTTATGCTCTCTCGAAAGCCTCCAGTTCTCTTTCCATGTTGTCTCATTGCAGTTAACCCCACTAAGGTCACAGCCTATTTTACAATAGCCCCCTGTTTTCCACTATTTCTGGAAGTCTGCTTGTCTTTTCTGCGTTTAAATAGGTAATTAAATTAAAAAAAAAAAAAAAAAAAAAGTTAATTAAAATGAATGAAAGTAGGAAATTATATATATATATATATATATATATATATATATATATATATATATATATATATATTTATATATTTATATATTTATATATTTATAGTTATATATAGTTATATGTATGTATGTATATATATATTTTTTTTTACTGTTAGCTCAAAGTTAAGTGATGAAATGTGTGGAAATTGGCAGCTTGGTCTTATATGTTGATCAGAAACATTCTGAAAACCTGCAAACTCTTGTTTTAAACTAATAGGGTGGTGTTTACATTCTATCCTTGACCCTTACATGCCAAGTTGTCAAATTTTAGCCATTTTTGCCGTGTGAGAACACCGCCATCTATTACACTGAAATCACTGGTCAGTCTCCACCTGCTCTCATCGAGTTTACCTGTTCAGTTTGCTGCCATTTGAAGGCTCCACTTAAGTGCTTGTTATAGAAGCACTCCTGGTTATTTTAGGCCCACTTTGGTATTGTTTTGTTTTTGCAGGTGCAGCTGTTGTGGAAATGGAAAAGGATAAGGGCATGGAAATATGATGGTTTGAATCGTGTTTTTGAGCAGGTTTATCAAACATTATGCTCATAAAGACAACAGTCAACAGAAAAGTTGTTTTACTTATTACCTTTTCAATGTTTCCCCTACCATCATATTGGGGGGGGGGGGGTGTCAAATGAATTCTATTCACTATATGATGCTAGATCACAGCAGAAATAATTCAAGGTTACCTCTCTCATAGATCAGATCTATACCTTGTTCTTTTATTAAACAGGCTAAATAGTCTCATGTTATTGCATAACAGGATGTTACACCTCACACACAATCGCACACACACAAACGCACACACAAACGCACACACAAACGCGCACAGACAAGCACAGACAAGCACCCTCCATGTTGCAGACACAGAGATGGGAAAAAATAATGTCACAAGCACCACAAGAAACAGAAAAATTCTCTGCCTTTTCTGAGCACAGGTTAAACGCTGTAGCCACAGGCTGAGTAGGTTGCAGTCTTTATGCATAAAAAAACAACATTAAATAAGCATTGAATGTGAAATGACTCCATAAAAGATCTTTAGAGTTACTCTGACTTTGGCTGGTATATCATTACAAAGCCCAAATTGCTACATTCAAGATTCCTGGTGAAGCAATAATTACAACAACCAAAAACTAAACATTTAATATTCAAGGTTTGCAGGTTTGCTGCATCCCTTTTAAATGTTTATAAATCAAAATCCCCATGATGGAGCTGTCACTCATTATGTGTCTTCAGGGTTTGTTTTTGTTGTTTGTGATAGATTGCCAGTTAATGATACAGTTATGTTTACTTTTAATGTTGGAGAGCTTTATGCTTATTTAATATTCTCTAATCCTTCGGGAGACAAGACAATCACATTTTAAGATGTTTTCAGCAGTGGTTAATTAACTCAAACATTATTGATTATTAGTCTCTGTATCTGTCATTGAAGCAAGCGCATGCTTTAGTTGTTTTCTTGTTTTTGCTGCAGGAATGTCAATGACACGCAATCAATTCCCTCAAGGACAGCACAGCCACATACAAAACCACCAGCACAGTACAAACAGTAGAATAATGGATCTGTCTCTGACACGCATTAATATGCCCATGATATAAAATTAGATTATTATGTCATTTTTTCATTTGATGCACAATCACCAAAGTAATGTAACACTGATTAAATAACGTATTCTGCATTCCTGCGCTGACAGTTTCCCTATTAATAAAATGTCAAAATCAGGTTATCTAATGCATATTAAAAGTCGGGAGGCTGCATCTTGGCTCAGTGGCTCAAAGCTCATCTCAGGTGGTAATTTGCAGCCTATTTTCCATATAAAAGAAACAGATTCCACTTAATTCATCCAGGTGGAAAACCGAGAGTGTCTGGCTCTCTGATATATTTGTTTGCCACTGTACCTTGTTGCATCCTGTCTAGTTTCAGTTTGTTCTCTGGCTTGATTTCTGTCAAATATATCTGTTTCAGCCTTAACCTCCTGACATCCAAACACACAAAATACTCTTGTGCTCACTTTTTGTCATGTAGTCTCATCCTCAGAGATGAAAAGTGCTGCCAGAAGAGGTACTGTATGTTCCAGTGTGAGTTTTCAGTCTGTGCAGTTGTGCATGTTCGGCTGCACCCTGCACATCTCCAGGGATGGAATCGGGCATCATTCACAACACGGTGAACTTCAACCTGTCTGCGTTTTGTTCACCCACCCACACACATACACACTGGAGCAAAGTTTGCGGTCATATAAATGAAATAGTCGGTGCAGTCTGATTGAGTTTTATTCTGTGGGAATATAGACTCATGGGTGTGTGCTTCAACTCAGAGGTGATGATGGGCAAAACTACAATAGCAGAAAATTTTATAGGATTACAATATAAGATAGATGAAGCATTAAATTAATGCTGCTCAACTGAAATGTTGAAGGGGGGCGCAAAGGGAGGCTTTGCGTCTCTCACATTTAATTCAATGATCCATAGTTACAATACAGTTGTATTATTAAAAAAAATTACAGCTTTCTTGCAATTATTTTTTGACCGAGTGTTTTTAAAACTGTCACTAAATTATATTCAGGATGGACTCAATAAAAAAGGGACTTTCTGTTGCATGAATATCTGGGCTACACTCACTTTAAGGTATCCAGGTGCACAAGCAGACTTTAGCCCCCAGCCTCATCTGTTCAGATTCACATCGTGACCGTCATAGCCTATCCCATCTGTCTTTGGCTTCCTCACTCTTTCAACTTAACAGCATGGTAGAAAAACAAAATTAGCAGTAGGTTTAAGTAGTCTGGAGTTGGACGGTAATAACAACTGGGTTGAGCTCAGGTGGTGTTCAGTGAAACACTGGGTCCCTGTGACCTGCCTGTGGAGGGGGTGATGAGCATGTGATGTGGAATGAAAACAATCATTTTTGTTGTTGTATGAAGTAATCAGGCTTATGATTCTTTGAGAAACATGACAGACTAAAAAGCACTCTGCATATGCAGTGTCTCACACTTGTTTTATTTGCAGAAGAAGATGATAATCATCAGTTTTATAAATGTGTGTGCACGACACATATTTTTGGGGCCAATTCTAATTATGGATAACAACCTGGACATTTCAGTTGCTGTGAATTCAGTAAATTTTCCATCAATTGCTTTTGATTTGGATTGTCTCAGGTAAACTTTAAGCAGTTCTCAAATAGGCATGCACAATCAGAAATGTTGGAAGTATGATTTCTATAACTATTTATCTCTGAAGATTTTTTAAGTTTTGAGTTCTGAGTAATTAGGGCATGGCTGACTTGACTGACACACAGTTGTTTGTGAGAAGGCTAAAAGTCCCTCTTTGCCTTATACTTGGTCGACTGAAAGTGACAATCGCTGATGGTAGGCTTTAGGCTCTGAAATTCCACTGCAGAGAGAAACTGGTGACCTCGGAGACTACATCCATGTTTCACACAGTCAGTGGTTATACTTTGTAACAGTAGATCTCATAGTATCATATACAGCATCATAATATGTACGTTTAGTGGTGGCTGGTGAAAAATATTCAAAGTGAGGCTGTGCTGTGCTATATTTAGAAAATTACACACAAAAATTACACATTACAGTACATTACTGTACAAATCTTGAGTTTTATTCTCAGGTTGGATATTTTTTATAATCAGTTTTCTCACAAAAAAATAACAAATCATTGCCAGTGGAAACGAACAGTAAATGTGTTTATAATTACAAATGAACTTTCTTCTATTCAATTATTGTTCTTTTTTTTTTTTTAAATCTATGTCAAAATAACAACCCTCCCCCTTTATCCATGCTTGGTACCAGCAAAAGGGACCCAAAAAGAAACGAGCATAAGCGCAAACCATTTACATGCAGTGGTCTGCCTGTGAGTGTTTGGATAGGGGAGGGGCTCAGCACCCAATGTTTGTTAAGAGGCAGTGGGTGCTAGAGATAATACATGCTTTAATGTCAGTCTCCAAACCTTAGGAAAGTCACCAGATTAGTCGCTAGTTGCTATTTAAAAAAAAAAAAAGAAAAGTCTGTAGAGCTTTCTTTCTTTCTTTCTTTCTTTCTTTCTTTCTTTCTTTCTTTCTTTCTTTCTTTCTTTCTTTCTTTCTTTCTTTCTTTCTTTCTTTCTTTCTTTCTACTGAAAACTGTCCTCTTGAACAGATTTTGGAGCTAAGAGTGTATGGACTTGTTCCCATAGTTGGTGTCCATCGATTCTAGATTTGCCCTTTGGGGATTATTCTCTACGATACTGATATAAGGAATAAAAGGCCTGTTAATATGTGTGTATCCTTCCCCCGCAACAGTCCCTGATCGGTTATCAGAGACAAATAGCCCAATGCTTGTTTCCCACATTTCCATTGAACATTATTTGATGTACATATTTATTTATATATATATAATCATATATGACATTTCAAGTGACTTTGTGAATATAAGTTTTTTTTGTTTTTTTTTTTCAAATAAAATAAAAACAAAAACTGACTCACTAAAGAGGGCGGTGCCCTAGCGCCCTCTATTGACCTTCTATTAGTTTTTGTATGTTTGTAAATAAGTTAAGAAAAGCACGTTTTTATCTGTTGCTTTTGTCAAACAAAAATGGACTATTGTAATAATGATACATTATGATATACAATAAAATGGTTTAATTCAACCCTAATTGTAACATTTATATTTTGCTGAGCATGATAAGACATTTGATACCATGTGGATCCTTAACGTTTGACTATGGCTGAGTGATCAGCTCTGATCCCTCTTCGACTGCCAGCAATGCAACAGTAGTCTCAGATACCCTCTGTGCTTGTCTCTGGTAGCAGGGTTGCACGCTCTGTTGCTCGCTGTCATGTGGCAATATGATAAATGAGGCTTTATTCAGCTGAGCCACATTGTTATGTTTTGACACAAGCATTGATATATAATGTAAAAGCAGCTTGGAAAACTTTATACAGCATTATAAGGATACTCAAGGTCATGGATTAGAGATAAAACCTCAGGCCTCAACTTAAAACAATGTAATAAGCAGTTTCCATGTTAAGTTTGATTTATTACTAATGTCATATATACATGCAAGGTTTTCTGTCTCAGGCATTGAAAACATTAAGTACTTCATTATCATTTCATGGTATTTCATGACTATTTAAGAGTATTGAGTGAAACTATTTGAACAGAAGTTTGTTGTGTGAAAGCTGTTTCAGACTCCAGATGAGTTTGAAAACATTCTTTCATTCTGCCAACGCTAAGTTGTAGCTGAGATTGGAGTCGACCTCTGCAGCTGCTGGTGAATAAAACTCAGGCTGTTCTGGGTTCTGGAAGAAGTGAAGCGGTTATTTGTGAGACAGGGTCATATTCATGCTTTACTGCTGATCTGAAGCTGTTATATGAGCTGGAAGACTTAACACACCTGTGCGTGGCACTTGGTGTTGAGTGAGTTATATCTTTTCTTGTGGTCACATACCCGCATCTTATTTTTGCTCTCATGTATCTCATGCATATCTAACCGTAGCTTTATTTCTCCAACATTCAAGGTGTTATATCATATTGAGTAAGCCTTAAACACACACTATTACATATTTGAAAGCAGTATGCACTGAGTTTCTGAATGACTTTAACCCACGAAGCAAAGTCTAAACTGTGTTACTGGCTGAGATTTCTTTGTTTGAATTTGAGGAGCATTACATTTTAGACAGCGGCCTGTATAAAGGACAGAAACTATTGTGCTTTGCTGATATTAGGTCTGACAGCAAGGAAGAGTTTGTGTTCAGTAAACATTTGTAGCAGTTCACTTACTTGTTATACTTTCTCACTTCATTGGTGTAGATATATTCTGCCATCTTCACTCACAGAAATTGAGCACAAAGTTAAATTCAGCTTAGTCCTTTATTTAAAAATGTCATAACAGATCATATTTTGGTCATTGTTCAGTGGTGTGAAGCTTCCTTTTAAGGTGTGATGAAAGATTTAAAAAAATGTAAATAACTTACTTGAGCTTTTGGAAATGCTTTTTAGACATACCAGCAAGAATCAGACAACCTTTAGGTGCTTCTCATTTTTATTTCCTCTTAATGGTGTCAGAGATTATACAGATTTTTATTGGTTAGCATGGGAACATGTTCAAAGGGATGAAGTTGAGGGAGATATCAAGGTGCGTCTTTGGACTGAACACAGTAAAGATAATTTGTCTCTGCTGGTAAACGAGGTGCTCCAGACAGAACACTGAAACCAATCATAAATGCCTAGACTCACTGTGATAAAGGCCTGTGTGAAGAAGATAACTCCAGTTTTAAAAACTTATCAGATGAATCCAAGTTCATGGATGTTTGTGAAATAATGAAACCGCTCGTTGACTGCTATCATCTGCCAGGAACGACAGATGAAAGTTAGCTTCATGGCTAGCTAGCAGTTTTACAAATGTTCATTAATATGCTTCGTCTTTTTAAATAAGTAAATGAAGAAAATAAAATAAGAAAACTAGTTTGAAAGTCATGTGGTGGGCTTTCATAAACCCTATCTTCACTTGTTTGTCCATTCACATAATACCGTACCTTGAAAATTTGTTGTACAGTTGAAAAAATGCTCTTGTAACCAAATCTAATTGAAAGTATGACGCAGGAGCCACAGAATGAAAACGCTTATAACAGGAAACCGTAAATGACTTCCACAAATAAGGCCAGTCCATTGATATTTATCTGCAAGTCCAGCGAACTAATGCCTTTCATTTGTACCTAAGGCACATCATAAGTGGCGGTCTTCTGACGATCTGGCTCTTTGACTTCAAAGGGTGGCGTGAAGAAAGATCCTATTGTTCTGCTGCAACAGAAACCATTCGACTCCAAAGTCCTGATGTGACTGTTGAAGAAAGTGGTGAATTAATACTTAGCCACTGTATTACCACTGCGGTTATGTCCTGCTCTGAGTGTATACAGCCATAACCTCATCTCCCACTGTTTAAATCTGTTGAAGTAAGCAGGAGGGAAAAGCAAGAGAGTAAATAGAAGGAACAAATTTATGAGAATTAGCTTACAAAACATGATAGGTAATGCTCATTCCCCCTCTATAGTCCATTGAGATTTGGCAGAAATATTTTTATGTTTCTTAATTTTCAGACTTGCATTTTTTCCTCTCCAACATTTTTCTCTAATATAACTTTCTCTACCTGTTGTGGGGGTGCAGCCGTAAGGCTGTTTGTGACCTCTGCCTTCTGTGTGGGAAGTTGTGTAGGAGCAGCAAAAGGTAGAATACATAATCAGAGAGTATCTTCAGTCTTGAAAAAAGTTTCTGTGTCAAGTTACAGTAGCCACGTCCTCCTTCAATAGTGCCAATTTTAAATGAAGTTTGTCTCATGTAAACAAACACTCTCATTCAGCCTGCATATGTTTTTACCTGTTGGGGGTAAAATGACCACATTTTCCCACCATTTCAAAGCAGTCAGCTGAAGCTAGCTAGCCACAAAATACCTTTATGTAAATGATCCAAGCTATGTGTATATTTGTATATGTATTTTTTCACTTTGCCTGCAAACAATTTTGTTTTTTATACTCTTAATTATTATTTATATTATGACTTTTTTAAACTATTGCACCAACAGACCAAGACAAATTCCTCGTAATATAAAAACTATTTGGCAATAAATCTGATTCTGATGAAAGAAAAATGCTTTAAGGTTAGTTTTGGATTCATTTGAAACATGTTGTGGTGAGCTGTTGTGAGAGGAAGTTCATGTTATCCTGCCATTCCAGTGAATGTCAGATAGTAAGCTAATACCTTGTGGATAAATTAAATGAACGTTGAGATTTTAGCAGCAAAGCCTCATCAGCCTGATCCATTTTCTCCGATCTTTTTCAGATGTGGAGTGCTTTTGCTGTAGGGGAAGATGCTGACAGAGAAAAGGTACACTACAAGCTAAAGCTAACCTATAACTAAAGTTAACGGTACACTATGACAACCTGTGCTAAAAGAGTGATCCTGCTACTTAATCAGTTAACTCACCGTTGCCATCGGTCTGTGTAACTCTCATAGTCCACATGGTTCCCTATAGTTTATCAAGCCGGGGTTTGGTGACAGAAGAATATACCAAATACATCACCAAGTACTCCATCAGCCAATAGAAAAAATCAATTGCGTCACCTGTTTTCAACCTGTAGAGGGCAGTTGAAATGCATTTTTAACACAATTTTAATTCTTTATTCTCCACTGTTGGGATCGAGACGCATATTGTTCAACCACACTACTAAATCCTCATATACATGTTTATAGCTACAAAAGTGGTGTGGAGGTTTAATTACTCTTTAAACTGGGAAATTCAATAAAAAAAGGAATCATTGCTTTTTTTCCAATACACACCTGATCAAAATTTTAAGACCAGTTGAAAAATTGCAATAATTTACATTTTACACTGTTGGAGCTTATCTTCAGTAGAGTTTCAAAATACAAACAGAGGATTTCGGAGTCGGACAATAAAAAAATGAGTAAGCAATTTATTGCAAACAACAGTTAAACTGAAATAGGCTGCTTATCAACAGATCAAAAGTTTAAGACCAGAGCTCAAAAAACAAAACACCTCTAAAGTAGTGCAATTTCTCAGCTGGTCTTTTGATCAGGTTTGTATTGTAAATACATAGACCCTGCAGCAACACATCTCTAACTCACTATGAGCTTCAGTCAGGAAAAAAACTCCCAGCTGATCCTGGGCTAGACGCTGACGACCACACTTTTCCCATGCATAACTCAACCATTTCATTGACTAAAAACATCAGCATGTTCAGGAAGGAACTTCCTCAGCACATAAAGAATCAAATTTGTGACTTATGCCTTAAATAGAAACTAAGAAACAATGGAAAAGTATCCCTACATTTAAAAAGGGTGAAAAGAAAAATATGAAGTCATGATAGATTTTGAGTATGTAAACACATAGGCAGTTCATCAAAAGCATGAAATGTGTTGCATTTTAACTTCATTTTTTTAAATCAGTTGAATCCGTAAAATTACACTAATGGTTGTTTGTAAACACATCATGGTATTAGGAGTGGTGATGCAATTCTATGAATAGATGTATAATTGCTAGTGTTATAAGACGAGCCTGTGGCAAAAGTGAGTGACATGTTATAAGCAGAGGCCAAGTTGCATATGTTAATGTGAAATGTTTGCACACTGTAAAGTGCCATAAACAATTATGTCACCGTCAAAGTTCTGTTGGTTCAGTTAGAGCACATTATATAATACAAAATCAGCTCTCATGGTTCTGCAGACAAGCGTACTTTGCCCCTTCATTGAACACTAAGCATGATTAGACCATTTGATAATTAAAAAAAATAATAGGTCATCCTGCTGAGGCACAGTGCTTGTAACATCGAAAACAATTTTCAGCATACATGCCAGTCTGCTTTTTCTCCCCTCAGACCTACAATCTTTAACATAATAATGATGGTTAAGAAAATCAGCTGAATGGTAAAGTACAAGCCCAACAAAATGTGTTTTTTTTATCTCAATTTTATATCTAAATTAACCTTATATGCTTTGAACGTCCATCAGAGCATGATGTTTTTATGAAGGCAGCTATAGCTCATTCTTCAGTTTCAACTCAACAAACCACTATCTGGAGCAGAAGTTAAATCTTATTTGCAGTTATTGTAATCGATCAAAATGCTTTTACAGGAATTGGAGAACAGTAAATTAAAAAAAGATCACATGACATCTTTTATTCCTGTGTCCTTACTGACCTCTAGTCTGAAATAAGTTGAGTGAACTGTCAAGTACTAGTTGGAGCCAAAATAAAAGGAGTAAAATACCTCTGACTGTCTTTTTCTTTATGAACCCTCTCAGCTCTCGGGCCATCAGGCAGAAGGCTGCCAAATGTTCCCAGAGTGCACACTTTATATAGAGCAGCTTTAAGTTAGTGAGCTGGAGAGACAGTGAGAAGAAAACAGACTTGCTAAAACTATGGCCACCTTTAAAATTATCTGGAGTGCTTCTGACTGACCAGAATGTTCAACAATGAGTATTTCAGTTTCAGTCTATCCAAACGTGTCCTAAATTCCTTTCTGAAGCATTACTTTTGTTTAAGTCTGTATTATGCTTTGTGTTTTTGGTTAGTATTTATAATTTGGATAACTTTGAATTAGATTTTTAATAGAGCTTCCTGACTTACTCAGTTAGACAGTGGTTGCATTTGATTCTCTTGCCTTTTGTACTGTGGTTGGTTTAACAGTGTCTGGACTGGGTCCATGTCAGTGTCAGGCAACGTGATGTCTGTTATTACATTTAAGACTGTGTGACAGTAGTTCAGGCTTGGCTGATTCAGGTCCTGGTATGGACTGAGTTAGGAGATTGGGCTGGTAGCTGGAGTAGTGGTAGTTAATTTCCTGAGCACAACTGAGGTATGAGCAATGCACCATTCCCCAACTGCTCCATGCACCAGTCCAGTACATCTCCCCGTCAGTACATGTCCATCAGAACTTGTTTATGCATGTGTGTGCAGCATAATGTAACACCAAGAAGTGAATTCCCCCCACAGGGATTTAGAAAGTGCTGTATGTCTAACCTTAAAATCCCAACAACTGTCAAGCTCTGCTTTGCTGGCACACATACAAAAGAATTTAGGGAGCCAATTGTTTCTAAATTAAAAAAAGGTCTTTAGGTTTGTTTCTTTTTGCATTTCTGGTCTGAATATGCATTAACAGATAAAAATACAGTAGCATTAAACATTTATGTTTAATGCTAATTTTATGAACTGAAATTATTCTTTAAAAAAACAAACTAAAAAGAAGAAATAAATGATCACTCAGTGTTGTCTCAGACTTGTTTTGAGTATGAATACTGCCAAAGTCCCTGCAGTCAAAAGCAACAGTGAGGCTAAAAAAGTTTGGCACGATGGGTAGTTTGGCATGTATCTAAAATGAAGATTTTTTTCCTTTCATGTTGGGATTTTCTTTATACTGTACTCAAAAACTGTGAACAAAAAGCAAAGAGTTTGGCTGAAGAGCTAATTGCTGATGAAATGAGCACACCTAAACTTAATTCTGTAACACATCTTTGACAGAAGCATTTGACCAAAGTTAATTTCCGCAGCCATAGCCGCATAGTCACTTTTTTGTCCCTTTAGCTCATATCCAGGATCTTCTTTTGGAGCCTTGCCCTAAATAAACAGTCTGTTTATTTGTGAGCAGGCAGGACTTGAGGTTGCCACACATCCCTTGATTAAAACAGACAAAGACTTGATAAATCTAAGTGCTCTGCTTAATGAACTTGGCTCTTTCTTTAAAAAATCTACAGGAAGACAATTGATAACACTGACAAGTTGCTAAAAGCAGTTGGAGCAGCTTCTCTAAAGACTGGAAAGAGTGTTAAACTGTTCGATACCATTAAACCTATACCAATACATTGTTAGAGCCACAGACTTCCTGTTTCCTGTGGTTCAACAAAAAGACAGCTGAGTTCTCCAGCCCTCAATTGGCTCCAGTTGTCAGGAAAATGAGGACACAATGATACAACAGCTGGATGCCACATTCAAGTTTATTCTTTCATAGCCTCAATGTCTCAAACTTTCCTGAATGGTACTGAACTCCTGCCACTGCTCCAACTGACTGTGGTCCCCTTTTTTCCTTCGACATGGAAAAAAAAAAGACTTCAGATCAAGCAGCAACCTCAGTCTGAAAATATGAGGCAATGCGGAAGTGCTAAAGTTTGCTGTTCCTCGAGTGTTTGCTTGAGGCTGGCTCCGGAAGTACCGGATGTCACATACACACCAAGCCAAAAAAAGCTGTTTTCACGGCCAAAATAAGCCTATTTACAGCCTGGTACAAAGAACTTCTCCCGTCTGAATCGCTAATTTCACTAACGGCACGCACTGTACGGGGGGTAAATTTTTTTTCTAATTCGGCAGTTTCTACAATATTAAGCTCGCCAGTTCGTCCAATCAGAGGCACAGCTCAGATCACGTGACTGTGGAGCGTCTATGCTTCAGATGAGATCAGACAAGTTTATCGAAGTTTTGTATTTTAAACATTTCTAATTTTATTGTCAGACATTTCTAACAGGCACCATATTACATGTCATTGTGCTTATCAGGGCATATCCAGTAAGTATGCACAATTTGTCATGAAAATCTTGAATTTTCAATTTTAATTCATGATTTGTTAATCATATCTTGATCCTGCTAATGTATCTTTATTTACTGAAGGATCAGAATTAACAAAGGCTATGTTAAAATATTCTTCTCTGCATTGGTTCCTAGTGTAGGAATATTAGTCTAACCTCCAAAATATGTTCGATTTTTTTCTAAGGTAACATTTTAACAAACATCTTGATGATAAACATACCACCAGTGGAAATGTGTCATTGGTACAAAACCACAACGTGCAGAGAGAGTGTACTTGCGGGAGGAAAAGCAGCTGCTCACAATGAATAGCAAATGTGAAAAGACTATCCAGTAGGTGTGATCAGTTAAGAAACTCAGCTTAAAGCATCAGCTGCCTCAGGATGCAGCTCCACTCCAGCTCTCTGCCTGAACTAGCTGGCAGGCTTTACTCCATTAATATTCATCAGTCAACACTTGGGTGCCAAATATCATTTAATAAGGCATTCCATTCGTCAAAAAACGGACATCATGTTTCGGATTCAAATCCCAAAATACTTGCGGAAAGTGTGTCACTGCAGGAAATACCGTGGGCAGCTTTTTTTTTTTTTTTTTTTTGTCCATTTTTCCAGGAAGAGTTTATACTGTTGATATTCATTCCAAGCAACAGCAAACCACCAGGCTCCTCCAGACCTTTTAAAAAATGTATGACCAAAGCATCATTCAAGTCCATCCTCAATTCGTAGCCTCCACTACATACCTCCTCTCTGGTAAGCGCACACATACATCACAAGACCACATAAAGTAGGAGAAGATCTATAAATCATGCAGCAAGACACATTTTCAGTGCTGCAGTCAATAAGCCTTTGTCCTTTGTATCTACAATATCTCTTGAGCAGTTTTTCATAAGCACCACTTTCATGTATGTGCACAAATATTAACCGTATAATATAGCAATACACTGCCTCAGTGTTTGGCCGGGGATCACTATTTGGACCTATGGTTGAATGAGCATGAAGTATAACAGGGTTTTACAGTATAATAGAGTGAGCCCGCCTGTTTGATTGAAGCTTAAGCTTGATTCAGTTTCTGCAGATGCAGCATTTGAAAATTAAATTTGGCTGAATTTCAATTTCTAAATCAATCAGCTGCTTTCTTTATCATTGCCAGTTGACTGGAAACTATTGTGCAAGATTCATTAGCTGAATGAAAGTCTGCCGCAGCCTTTTCAAAAGCAAATTTTCTGCGTACATATTGGCTTCGGATGTCTGAGAGATTGTTGGTAAATTGTTTTGCAGATGAAATTGGCAGGTGACAGGAAGCAAAAGAGCATATCGCCGGCGTACATCTCCCTCTCTGAGCACCTTGGGTATTGGTCCTTCATCTGATGGGAGCGCTCGCCCTTCCACTTCGCTGACTGTCCCCACAAGAGGAGAACTCTCAGCTCCAACTCCAACCACTTTCCCATTATGCAAATGATTTCCCCGCAGAAAAAGCTCCACGCCTGGTGCCCATCAATTCAGCGAGGCCTCTAGTTTGAATACATGCAGGTTTTTTTCTACACTATACCCCCACTTCCTCCCTCCACACTTCTGAAAAGAAGGTCTATTTCTGATGCATAGCACTGGTGTTCACATTGCTATGGTGGGGGAATAGAATGAGCTCTTACCCAATCAATTTATACAACCCCCTTTGAAGAGTGTGCTTTTTCTATGGTGAGAGGTGAAATTATACAAATGTATGGGGAATACCAGCTGTAAAAAGAAAGTTGCGCACTTACAGCCATGGGTTGTTTAGAGTGACAGTATTGCCATTCCAAATGCATACATCAGAGCAGCATATAAATAAACTTCCCCCAACACATTTCATTAACTTCTTAGAAGGCCTCAAGGTATGTGGCCTTAAAACCTCACCATCATTTAATCCTCTCTTCTACGGAAAAATCCTGGAGTAAGACCATCAAAAGTATCTTCGTTCTCTCTCTGCATTGCCACTGGCACAGAGTCCATCTGCAAGCTCAAATACACAGAGAGAAGTATTGAAGTTGTTTTTGTATTTTCACTGTCTGAAAAGTCATTCTGTTTTAATGGAATAAAATAGAAAAAGATAACTGGAAAATTGCTGCGAAAAACCTTCATTGAATATTAAACAGACACAAAGTTAGACAATATTTAGAATATTTGCACCTAATAAAGCAACTTAGACCTCAGATTCAGACCACATATTTCCTTGAACTAATTTTTTCCTGTAAACAATTACATCCCAGTTACAGTATCTGTCATTAACAGTGCTTCATTCATAGCTTTAGTTGATTGTGGTTGGAAAAATAATCAAGCAACAAGTTTTTTACCAATTTTTGTTCTGTTTAGCCCACAGAAATTCACTTGACAAATCAAATTTTACCGAAACACACTCTCAAACTAAAATACACAGAGCACAAAACAGACGAACCACAGTTTGGACAGGCTTTGAAACAAAATTTCAGCAAAAAATAAAATGCTAATTAACTTAAAAATAAATTATTCTCACTGGACCAAAACCCTGCCAAAGCCCATACTGTTGGTTTTTTGCTTTGTGTCTATTTCATTTTAATTGGGTTTTTCATCTCTTCACACTGTTTGTATTTAAAGTCAGTTTGTGCGTAGGTTTTACTCTGCTAAATTTTTGTCATCACCAATCTAAAGGTTTATGCTTTCTAAACTAGTGATGTTAATGAATAATTATTAACAATATAATTGAACATGATAATTTTCCATCAGGTAAAGGTTAAAGTCAGGTGGTCTTATATTTGGCCATGGTGGTTGTGTAATAGCCTATATGGATGTAGTCTCTGTGATGTTTCTGGAACAGTATTGAAGCCCATTGTTTATGGGGGCCATATTGGGAATGCTGAACTCAACCTAGCTGGCTGTTAGCCTCGACGCACAAAACTACAGGGTGCTTGCCAGTTACTCAAGTCAGCCATGCGCTTAAATTGGCAAAATTTGGAATATAATAACTCTAAAATAGAGATTTAAAAAAATATTAGAAAGATAAGCAATTCAGACCCAAGCTGTAGTATATGTTTTTTTGTTTGTTTTTTTTTTACTGTAAAAATTAGCTGTTTTGAATGGGTGTTTATGTTGTTTCTGGTGTTTCTGTAGCCATTTCCAGGCAGAATCTCAAAGAATTGCAGGTTAGCACTTCTGTATGGGTTCATATTTCCAGACCAGAGGCCGATGCACAACAGTTACAACTCCGGACACGGAGATGTGAAACTTTATACAGGGCATTACCCCATCGTTCTGTATAGTTTGTCTTTTGCTTTTTTTTTTTTTTTTTTTGTCCATTGTTATGGCATGTGAAGTAAGATGGTCAACCAAATAAAGGTGTGATAGCAACTTGCTGAAGCAAACATTTGACTCAAGTGTTGCACCCAACATGGGGAATGTGAAATAGTCATCAACACATGATCTGAATACAATCACAAGCCAAGCAATTGTCTCTATGAAAGAAAGAGTACCACAGTGTGGGACCAAGGATTAGGGAGAGCTTCAAGACCTCATCATAGACTACATCTACTTTATATCAATTGTACGATTTTGTACATGTAGGAGTCAAAATGTTTGCAAGTTGTCATTTACCACTAAAGTAAATGACAGTGAGCTTTCATTTTAATGCCCTCCCTTTGAACTTGTCACATCAGCTGACATTTAATCAATACAACCTGACAGCTCCCTTCTTCCAGGCTCTGGCTGTGTGAAGCCTCTCAGCTGTCAAAACATGGACAGTACACTAACTCAGCCTGGCCACAGGTTAATTCCCAAGATTAACAATCCCTGGTAGACATCTTGCTTGGGACTGCAAATCCCTTTGCTAACATCCATTTTCCATTTGTGATCTTGCATAGGCTGCCACCAGCAGTCACAATATTTATATTTACGTATTTTTATGAATGCAAATGAATTTTTTCCATCATGCAATTCCCAGACAAGGAGATTATTTTCAAGTTTTTTTTTATAAAAAACAAAAAAACAAAAACAAATGCAAGGGAGATGAAGTGGAGACATGGCTCTTAATGAGTGAGTGGCCTGTGCTATTCACCAGAGATTAGAGTGATTACAGTGTGACAGCTGTGTAATTACATGGGGAGCCCCAACAAGAGAGTAGATGACATGTTTGAACAGCTGCAAACAGTGACATTGTCTCTCTGTCACTTTACACTCTATCATTTCCTGACTGTGCACATGAGTCTGCATTTATTTGAGCTAGAGCCAACATTTAATGGACAACTCTTGCAAGACTTTGAGCCATGAGAGGCATCAGTGTGGTAATGATAGCATGTGGATACGTGCCATTACCGATGCTCTGTGCAATTAGGATCATCGTGAGTACAATAAATGACCATTTTTAAACATACCAAACAGAAGTCACAGGAATGACCTGGGAGCCCTGATACTTGTTAATAAACGACCAATGAGAGTTAAAGGTTTCTATTGTAAAGATTTGGATTGGAAACAAGGCAAAGAAGTGATGGAATATAAGGCAATACAAGGTGAAAGCAGACTGTTCACTTCAACTCATCCAGTTTGTAACAGAGGTCCTTCCCCATTCTCCCTCAATCCTGTGGTTATGAATATGATTATTTCTTGTTTTTTTTTTTTCTGCTTCTATTTTCACATAAAACGAGGTGTCTAAATAAGAATCAAAATGGAAAGCCGTCCCGCCTGCAATATGACACACTAATGATTTGCTGAATTTGTGATTAGAGATTGCTTTGGCCAAATTTCCCAAGTTTCTTCCCCATCCTTCAGCCTCTGAATATCAAGCAGGAGACGCTGTCAGCAGTTCACGTCTCCGGGTGTAGCGCTCGGATTTTTACTTAACAGTCACGCCACAAGGACATCCCTTTGGATTTTCTGATGGGGAATGTAACAAATATTGGAAATGAACAAGAAAATAAGAATATGTGACTTCTTTGTAGAGGTGAAAGTGAAATGTATCACCTTAATATTCAACCCGGCAAACTCATTTCCAGTATCACAGTGAGCTTTTCTCTCTTTTCTGCCTGGTATCGGGTGCAAGATCTCCAATTACCCTCATAATCAGACTCCTGGACAAATTTTCTTCTTCATTAAATTATTTCTTAATAAAGTTTAAAGATGATCACAACCCCACAGTCAAAATAATTCAGTAGGAATCTAATTGTATGATTACAGAGGAAAATGAGTTCATTACAGCTGGTAAGACGGTAGGAATCTGACATTCCTGAGGACACAAAGCTTAAACCTGGGCTACATTAAGCAAGTCTCCTGCTCCTTCTTTAGTTGTTGAGAAACTTTAACCTCAGACCAAAAATTCAGATAAAAATAATGTTATAAAACTTTCAACAAGAAAAAGCTGAAGCTTTGACTGTATAAAAAATATCAGAATGTAAAGGTGGAGCTTGTGGACATACAACATTTTTTGTTCTGGTTTATTGGTGTAGAATTAACTTACATTTCAATTAGAGTTGGTTTTATGTTGGCCTTGAGTGAAAGCACGGGGGTGGAATGCATTGACCAAGAACCCCATCAGGGATATCATCAAAGGACAGCATAGCTTCTTATTATTCTCTGTGTGCAGACTGAATTGGTAGGTATTGCTTTTGACTATCCAGTGAAAGATCTCTTCTGTCAGCTCAAACTCAATTCTTGATCTTGAGTTTCAAAGCTAGAGTGCAAACAATTAGCATTGCACAGATGAAAGTCTTGGCCTGTATGTTTTTTAACCACCAGGGGTGTGCATCTCTCCTTCACAAGATGATCCAATCATATCTGAACCTTGATAATACAATTAAGTTCAACAACAACATTAGATTCAAGATCAATTAGTTGGGATTTAATTTCATTTAGTTTGAAGGAAGCTGCTAATTGGATTCCAAGTTATCTGTTATGAACAAATAACACGTAGTGTTCATAGTGTATGAACACTATGAAAAAAAAAAATCACATGACTTTCAAATTGATATTTTCATCGTTTTATCACTTTGTCTTTGGACTAAAGTCTTTATTCCACACTCATGTCCAGGTGCCTCAATATGAACGAGAATCTGGTGGAGAAATGTGAAGATTTGTTACAACGAACTGAGAACATTTAAAACAATTAAGACAGAAAAGAAAACAAAAAATGGCTTCACTTTACACCTACCTTTATGTGCTCAAGTATTGATTTCCCCAAGGTAAAAAAAAAAAACAGATAGCTGAAAAGAAAAAAAAAAGATGAAAACAACCATTGACGGACTAAGCTTACTGGTACATAGTATTGTTTTTTCTCCTCATGTCTCTATCAGTTCTTCTGTCTCATCTGACATAACATTAAGCTGTTGTGATTATTGCCACTCTCTTAATTTGAAAGAGATTGATCTTGCAGCTAATGCACACAATCTTTGTCTACAATGTGTAGAGAGGCAGACTGATGGAAAGGCTTACCTCCTTTTATATTAAGTGCACATCATTTGATTTCCGAGGTGGTGACTGTAAAGCAGTTTGCCAAATTTTGGACGCTACCTTACCCCCTTCCCACCTTTGTCACCAGCTAAGTTAACAGTCTTTTGAAAGGTAAAATGTCAATGCCAAAGTCTCACAAGTCTGAACAGAATGGGCAAAGTTTCGAAACTGGGCCACTGAAAAGTTAATATGAGAATCAGGACTCATCAGACAATATTTTTGTCAAACTTCATTTAATTTCTGAGACTGTGTGTTCTATTTTGATCTGTTTAAGAGTAAAAGATGAGGGTCTTTAGAGCACTGAGATTTCTTCTGATCTGCATCTGTTTATGAACTCTGTTGACTCTTTACGAGCTACCCAGCAATGGATTTATCAATGAATGTCAACTAAAATTTAGTCAACACTTCACAATGTTTGTACCATGAACTGCCCGTCTACCTCGTCCAGGTCAATTATTCTTCTTGCTCACTTCTTCTCCGCATTATTTTCTTTACTGTAATTGATGGAAACATGTTCACACCAAAACCTCTACAATAGCAAAAGCACTCACAATGCATATTTAGGTTGTCAGTTTCATTTTCATTTTGCATTCATCAGATACTAGATGCAGGTAAATGCACTGCAGAAATCGTTTAATCGCAATTATGGTAAAAATGGCATGAAGGCAGAGTAAAGATTTATGTCTTTTCTTATCAACATCTTTTACTCATGTCCTTGTTGGGTAGATCAACTTCTTGGGAAAGCGAAATATGCTTCCTGTCAGTTTCTTATGTGAGTGACACACACCTTAAAGTTAAGTCACACATAAGAGATGTATTGTGATTAACTTAGTTAAATCATGCACGAATACACCATTAACATCTGTGCTTTTATGCACAGCTAAATGCTAATTTTTGACAACTCCCAGTTTGAATGGGAGAAAAAAAATTAACGGGTGTTTTGGAGTGTGAGTGAAAATCTTCTCGGCATGAAGGGTACTCATTCATTTCTTTAAAAACAACCTGCCTGTTATCTTAATCCTCTTTTAATGCAGTATTTTTCTAGTCCAAGCTTAGCATTCATAAACAAGTAGAGCAGTCACGTTTTATCTTTCACTATTGACTGAATCAATGTTAATGAGTTTACATCCGAAATGATACTGTCTTCTTAAAGAGATTAAGAGCTTGCAGCCAGTGTTGGATTTTAAGTTTGTTTCATTTGAGTTTAGGATAATGGGTGTCCAGCTGTTCACTGGATTTCAGCAACTTTTTACCAAATTTTCCCCTCCATGACATTGCACCTTTGGAACAAATTAGTTGGTTATCAACCAATTTTTTTCCCTTTTTTGTAATTTCCAGTCGGGAATGGACAAAATCAATATTTGCTATCATTGTGAAGCAGAATTCACCAAGCGTTGGATTGTTCACCCACAAATAGGGAACATGAGCTGGGATTGGACCGTCAGGAGACAGGTTAGTTTTACCCTACTGATGATGCCTCATTGCCATAGTAATCCGTAATAATAGTAGTACTAATAGTAGCTGGCTATGTCCTGAAATTTGACAATGCTGCCAGTGAAATGTACAGTTGCTCTCCAGAAATCACAAGTGTGTCATTGTTTATCTCTGTTTTAGATTCAGGACGGACTCAAAAAGATGACTTTTGAAGATTTAAATGTGAATGAAAGGTGTTTTTTATTGACGAGCCCATGATCTTTAAAGAAAATTTATTAAAAATTTTATTTAAGTTTGATACTTTTAGAAGTGCAAATATATTTATTAAGTTGAGAAGTACAATTAGTGTTTAATTTTACAA
Source organism: Labroides dimidiatus (assembly GCA_030710495.1). Taxonomy (NCBI): domain Eukaryota; kingdom Metazoa; phylum Chordata; class Actinopteri; order Labriformes; family Labridae; genus Labroides; species Labroides dimidiatus. Next base: position 17,296,149 of record CM061158.1, read on the forward strand.
AACGGCTAAAACTCAGTATGGTTAATTGTTGCGGAATCATGAATATTCTCACATTGTATGTTGACCATTCTGTACCAGTTAATTAGCACAAAGAACATGTTTGAATACTTAAATACTTAATACAAAAGGGGGAACTTTCAACAGTTAATGCCTTAAGAGGGAAATAAATAAAACAAATCACCAAAGATGTGTAGGAATTTACATAGCAACAAATACAAAGATTTCACTCTGACCTTCAAATATCCACCCCAGGCAAAGTAGAGATTTCATTCAGGTCACTTGTGAAGATCTACTGATCTTCTTTTTCTAATCTATCAAAGCCGTTGCTGTCTGATTTCTGGTGAAGGACTAAGTGTTGGACAGACGTCAGCTACAGTTTGTAGAGTATTGTAATGACATTTGTACATTTTAAAAGTTGTAAATTTGCACTGGCGACTTTGAATGTCGTCAAACATCAGAGGAGAAGCTTGTCAGGACTTTTCTTGTTTAGTTCGGCTGCTTGTCCAAAGTTAATAATTGTGTCACTTGTTTGAACCATCTGTCTTTTATTTACAACACCAATGTGACTGATTTCTCAGTCTGGATCTCTACAAACTCTGATCATTTTCTACCCACACTGTGTCTGGCCGACTTGTGACGAGAACGATGGCTAATGTCTCCTGTGTTTACTGGGCTTTGCTGTGCTTTGCTGTATATTTGTGTGTGATAAATTCCAACACATTTGTTCTTATTGGCCTGCCTAATGGAGAAGCCTGTCTGAATATGAAAGTCAGTCAACAACGCAGCAGAAAACATCCCTCATCTCTGTTGCAGACTGTCTTTGCCAATCCCCCATCTGCAACATCTGCTGTGTTTTGCTTTCTCTTGTGAACCCGCTCGCACAACACACAGTCCTCGCACAATGCCACTTCTCCGTGGCAATCATTTCTTCTTTTGAGCAGGAGGAGAGTGATTGCCACCATAATCCCGTTGTCACTTGGAGCAGACAAAAGGTTTTTCTGGCCTTGGAGCTTTCAAAGACATGCATCGTGTTGTCTGCATGCAGTGATGGGTCACAGGAGGCAAACAAGTTAGCATCTTTACAAATGAGAGAGGTGTTGATGTATAACAAGTGCAGCCTAATTTTTTACCCTCCAAAGTTTAGCTCTTATGATCAACCTGAAAGTTTCTTTTTTCAGTTATAATATTGGTTGAAATGTGTGAGCTAGCTGAAGAAATATTACTTTTACCCTAGAAATAATCCTACAGCTCATGTTCTGTAGATGTACGGCAGTTTACAGAAAAAACACCAGTTGTCTTTTGTTGATTGTTAGAGATACAATGATAAACTGCAGATTTCATCTCTTGTAACTTTCAAATGTATTTAACTTTTTATTTAACCAGGAAAAGACTTTCGGATACAGAGTCAGAAAGCTAGATCAGGTACCAGAAAAGGGGCAAAACCACAGAGATAAGTTCTGTGCTATTGTGTGTTTATGACAACCTTGTGCATGCATTAAACTACACTTATCTGTCGGCTTGTGCCTTTGGCTTGGCAGAGAGCTAATGTAGCATGGGGACAAACAAATACAGAAGGTTATCAATTTGGGTGTACTTCACACTCGTTTAGACTTTAATCATCCAATCAACCAAACAAGAGTCAATGACAGAAAATGTTGAGTGGCATTGTCAATGAGAAAATTTTAGCAAATTTTTCATGGGTACTCAACCCACGTACTCGGCTCCTGCTGCTCATCTCACAAATGCATGTTCCTTACAAATGCAGCACTATGGAAGGATTTATTTCGCTCCATAATTCACCAAGGACTTGATCAAATTTATATGTGCTGGAAACAGAACCGTTGTGAAAAAGTGAGAAGCAAGTTTCTGGCCACAAGCTCAGGGTAGAAAAAACACCAGAAACTAGAGCTTTTTCGGAGATAGTTTTGGTCAGAGGTTGGTTTGTTCTTCATTCTTATTGAAAATTGTTTTGATGTTTGTGAAAACATGCAATTCCTTTTGTTCTGATTTGCAGCTTAGCAACCATGTCTCTCGACATGAAATATGAATTGTGTGTCTGTGTTTGAAGTCTGCATCCTGTTAATTCATGTTTTCTTTAGATCTTTTTTAGTCAGTTTCTCTGCACAACCTTTAGCATGAGCGCTCCATGAAAGCTGGAGTTCTCTTTTGTTGTATAAGGCGGCATTTTCTTTACAAGTACTGCGACAGATGCTTACATGTACAGTACGGGAGTCTTGCTGTGTGTGTTAACACTGATACTGTACATCCAGGCTTGTGTGTGTGTGTGTGTGCGCTGCAGAGAGCGGTGTAAGACCACTGGGCTGAGTCTGTACTGCTGCTCCAGTCGTAATGAGCTGCCTGGTGCCTCAGCATTTCTGATGAAGTCTTCCCTGTGATCACTTCTCTACCTAATCCCTGTCGACCAGGTTCCTAGCAGCCCTGCCTCCCATTAGCACAGCAGCTCTCTAATGCATGCCGAGGAACTGCTCACTTTAACTCTCTCCTTGCTGGATTAATAAAGGCTGAAGTCCCACAGTGGGGCTTTGCATGCATTTTCCTGCTAACAAACCTCATGTAAAGCATGATGCACTTTTTCCCTGCCTAATGAAGCCGGAGTCCAGTACAGAGGGCGAGAAAAAAGGTATGGAAGGTCTTTTCCTCCTTTTTTTTTAAATGTGTGAGGTCAGATTCCGCACCAATGTGGATTAACATGTGCATCCCGCTTCAGTATGTCTCTAGGGGCGTTTGCAATGGGCCCATCTACACGCTGCTGCATCCCCAGATCCCTGTGTCCTTCTCTTTAGCTGAATTATTCATGTACCAAAACCACTGCTCCTATCTGTGGAGGCAGCAGCTTCCCCACGTTATGAGCCCACAGTAATGTGACTTTATAGGGACCAAAGCTCCCTTTACCTAAGCAGCCAATCCCTGGTTCTTTACTCTCTGCTTCAGTCTCTGACAACCACCCTCTCCTTCTTTACCTCTCTGTTTCATTTTTCAATCCCTTCCTCTATCCCCCTCTGTCTCTGTCTTCTGCGTCCTTCCCCCTCTCTCTGACTTTATGAGGACACACTCTATATACCTTTTGCTCACAGGTTTTCTTTTCTCTCCATCTAATAGCGCACTCCTCCCCAGCCTCTGGCAGCCTCACAAAAGCCCACTACCGTATATCTTTGAAGCCCTCTTTCCTCCTCTGTCTCCCTGCTACACTGCCTGTTTGTCAGTCTCCTTAGCTCCCCCTGAGCACTCACTGTCCTCCCAAAAAAAAAGCTGCTGACCTGACATCTATGTACAGATATTTGCCTCAGATGAACACCCATCCGTATGTTGCCTCACACTACATGGATGCATCAAGGGCATCTGTCATTATTGCCATTGAACCGTACAGATCGATGCATGTCGTGAGATTTGCAGGGGACCTTAGACACACATGGCTGCTTCCAATAATGCCACCCTCAAAGATTATTTTGAAGGATACATTGTTGTTGTTTTTCTTGTTTTAACTGTTGTTTGGTTGCACATTTTGTTCTTTACTACAATAATTGAGGATCAACTTTATCTAAGGAGCTTCACACCGCTCCTTGAAAAATGATGACCAGTATCATAGGAGATTGTTTCTGTCATGGTCTTGCAGGTCTGCAAAGTTTTACAACAGTCATCATTTGAAACTTATGAAACTGTTTCAAAGGACAAACATCTCAATCATTTAGGTCGTCATTTATCTATGCCATGGTTACATTTTATACACATACCTACCTTGCAGGACCCAGCTCTCATCCAGTGTCCATTTGGAATAGCTATCTGAACCGATGCATCCAAATCAAATTCTTGTCATACTCTATCATCTGATGTTGTGGATGTGTTCATTAGAGCTACATGTAAAGTTTATTTTCTTTGTATATCAGGTTTCACATATTAGCTCGATCAATCGATTGTCTGAAAGGTCAGCTGCTCATAGAGAATGCTAATCACATCACATTATCAGAGTTCAAAAAAGCATTTTCAAATAACTACTTTTATGTTTGTTTATTTGATTTGAATGATTTTTAAAAGCAGAATAAACTTTTAGATTTTTTATTGAAATACAAAAAGAGGGCTTCATTTATCTCTGGTGGGATTAATTGTTTGAAGCCTTCGCAGTGCGACGGATACAGCAAGAAAGATAATCTCATTATTGCTGTTATTAGCTCTTCCTTTTCTTTTTCAGCTTTAAAAATAACCTCAAATTATTCTCATAGACCCATTTATGGTTCACAAACACTGAAGAGTTAAGTGATAATTTGTCAACAGAATTATGGCTGACCACGATAGCTTGCTACTGGAACAAATTACCTTTTACTAACAGTGAACTGGATCTGACTGACTGTAGAGATCAGAATTGGCTATCAGTAAAAATGTTAAACATAGTTTTTGGTTTTGGCCTGGTTTTCAGAATTGGTGCATCCCTACTTGTAACTTTTGAGTAGAATAAACACCACAAATCTTTGAATACTGTGTTACATCTGATTGTTTCATTTCTTCCATCAGACTGATCCTTAAATTTTAGCTGAGAGTTACATGAACAACATCACAACTCTCCCAGGAAAATTACCTCAGCTCTATAACAAATGACCTTTTTTAAGCAAGTTCTTGTTCTCTGTGCACCCGAAATAGACAATTTATATTTAATAGACCAACACATGTAGTGCTGACACATTTGTTACTGATTGGCCCAGACAGGCTTACCATCAGGGGACAAGATGTCAGCTGTTGCCATGGTATCTTTTTTTATTCCCTCTTTCAATTTCACAGAGCTGCACATTTGCTGCATATCCAGGCCAATACCTTCCCCTAAATGACATTTCAAGTGCAGTCATTTTCTGTGTTCAACTTTAAATCAGAAAGACCCTGGGCGTACACTTAAACTGGATTGAAACTGCTTAAAGATATTCATTTGGTCGTATTGGAAATAAAAAGCAGTTAGCCTATGTGTTAAAACCAGAACGACAGGAAATAAAAGCACTAAATGATATTTTACATCTGTTATTTCATTTGTCATTCGAATAATTTGAGGACACAGAGAGGAAAAGAACCATGATTATGTGCTTTAATGATGATATTTTTGCCAGTGTTAGTGCCTTTGGCTTTCCTGTCTCAGCTCTGTCTATTTGAAGCTTGTTTTTAATGCGACCATGTCATCTTCAGATTTCTCCTTGTATTAGCTCTGAGCTTTCACAAGTCTAAAGAATGCCTCCTTTCCATTTCCCACATTGTCACACACAGAGCAAAGAGGTCCCTCGGAAATAATTAGTTTGTTACATGCTGTCAGGACCAGTAATGCAAATCAAGGTCCAACATCTTGTTATGTGATAATTTATCGATCCAGTCTGAGAAGATAACGTGTAATTTCTTAATAGAGGCTGATTGAAGAGTGCGCCTCAGAGGGGACAGGGAGCAGAGAAGACTGGAGCCCCTCTCAGCCAGCTGGATGCGTTTCTTCTTTTTTCTTATTCCTCTCCTATGTTATCTGAGCAGCTTGCTAATAGAAATTCTCTCTTCCCTCACATATTGGAAAGATATTCATCATACCGCTTTCACTGAGATGATGCAGTAATGCATTTTGGACAGACCAATTCTCCTGGAAGCTTAGCAAGAATAATATGTTCTTTTGCTACTTTTTTCCTCATTTTTAATACAAGGTGTTGGAGTCTCCATCTAGTATACTAACTCCTTGCAGGGTCAAAAATCAAAAAATAGGCCATGCTAATACCGACGCTACAAATCTCAAGGAGGCGCTGGGGTTTCTAATTTCATGTACGCCTGCCAAGAATCCGAGCTGAGCATTAATATCTGAGGTAGTTTCACCTCAAGACGATGAGTCCGCCAAAGTGTCAGACAGACTGGTGGTCGGATTCAATTCTCTGCCTACTGATTCCAAACTGAGAGACTTTACTTTTCTGTGGATATCTCCTAAGAAGCTTTTTATTGCTTTTGAGATCAGCCAAGATCTGCGAGTTTCTTTCTGTCCTTTGAGAGCTTCCAAAACAAATCTTTCTCAGCGAAGACTACAGTGTTATCTCTTTGTTGTAATAACACAACTGGGCTGCTAGTTTCAGTGTAGCAGAGTTTTATTGGAGGCATAGTTTAGTTCTGTCTCATCAGGAGAGACCAGTTAAGAGAGGTTAATAAAGCATCAAATGAGTTGAATCAATCAGCATTTTATTTTTATTTTCGGGATGGACAGTTGGATTTACTCTAAATGTTGCTGTTAGTGAAAAAGATGGTTATAGTTTGTTGGCTTAAGATCCACAAGATGCATCCTAAAGGGTTCAACTAACTGACTTACTATTAAGTAACATAAGTTAAAGTTAGTTAAGACAAGACAAGACATTCCTTTATTGGTCCCTCGGCGGGGAAGTTGAAAAGTTTCGGGCTTTTCACACTGATTCAGATTCTTTCATCAGAAATCGACGTTACGCTAAAAAAAGTAATTCAGTCCCATGTTATGTCAATCAGGTTTGCACAATGACACCGAAACTTTTGTCTGTCAAACTTCTCTTTTTTTATCAGAACAGGTTAGATTTTCTATGTTTTTTGGATATGTCCAGGTTGTTTCGATGGTAGTTTGACCATTGGGAGAGGCCGTAGGCTACTTGTTCTGTTAATATCATCTATTAATTGATTATATTAAATTATCGATGTCAAAAATGAGACACAGATGAGGCACATTTTCTGTCATTTCAGGCTATGTTCAGATGATAAATGAAGACTTGTGTATGTGTCTGTGGGGTGTGTCTGTGTGCCTGTATACAGTTTGTGTACGTGTGAGTTTGTGTGCTCCTGCTCAGTGATTCCATTTTTATCATATTGGAAATTTTCACAATTAAAAGAAAGATAAATGCATGGGATTCACTGTGCAAGGTATCTTTGCATGACTTTTTTTTAGTGATCTAAAAAATGCATCCAAAAATAACATACTCGGTGTGTAAGGACCTTTACAGCAGCAAACAAGACAGTACATAGTGCAAACATTAAAATAAAAAAAATTATTTTAAGTTGAATAAAATAAGTGTTATCTTGAAAAAAAATGAATGTTTCTGACTATTTAATCACAAGAAATATGTGCAACAATATACAAGTACAAAATGTGCACTGATGGAAGGAGTCTTCTGAAAGGGGTGAGACGTCATCAGAGATGTCAGCTTGGTCATCATTCTCCTGTCAGCCTCCATCTCCACAGGGTGCACAAGACAGAGCTGGCCTTCTTCACCAGTCTATTCACTCTCAGCCTACTTTGTCTTGTCTGCCCACAGCAGGTGAAATCCTTCCCATGTCTGGGTTAGCATAGCTAGCTCGTCCATCCTATTGGAGATAGATTTTACATTCCCCATAAAGATGGACGGAAGGACAGGTTGACACCCTCTTTTCTTAGCAGTGCCAGCAAGATATCCTTGTCTGCTTCTCCTCAGTTTGTGGGGAACATCAGGCCTAGCACTATTAGCATTGACTTGCTACAGGCTGCTAACAGCTGATCTGGATCTGATCTGGTCATGTGTTGCATGTGTTGAGGATAAGCTGCAGCACAACCCTCTGTGGCTGTGGCTCCACTGCTCTACTATTTGGACGGAAACAAACCATGATGACGGGCAGGATTTTGTAGCATAGTGGCACAAAATATAGATGAAGTTGTATTTTACGCTTTCTATGGTTATTCATATTCATATTTAAACATGTTAACTGTAGTGGCTATAATGTGTTTTCTAATATGTTTTGAGTTTTCATTGAGTAAAATCAGACTCAAACTATAAAGGATGAAACTGACTGAAATGTATCAGAGGCTAATAATGGGGAGATCCAAATGAGCACTTTTGTTGTGCTCTATCTTCTGGATTGTGAGCAGTTTTCTTCAACACTTGCTAATATTAACAATATAACGTCAATTTTTTTCTGTAGTTTTAACGGCCGTTTGGTTTTTGACAAATTACTGAAAAATCAATTAATAAGGAATTGTCTCTGTAGTTCTTAGCATAACCCTGAAGACATATTGATGTGAAAGTCTTTCTTTTTGCAGATTGATTCCAGACAACAAATTAAGATGCGCATGGACAGTCCACTACATGCCACGCCTACCAACTGCTGCATGCACTTTTTGGCTGCTATAATATGCGCGCATTTTCTAATATAGCTGGTATGTACTTGATTTAGGGAAAATTCAAAGTCACTATCACTGTAAAAACCAAATAAGAAACTGTTGATCAAACTGTCTATTTTCATCACAGTTACATGCAATAGACAGGGGAAGAATGGACTTAATAATTCTGAAAAAGTTCATGAGAAGCCGGATATGTTGCTCCAGATCTCTACAGCATATGTTCTTTCATTTGTTCATCCTCTCAATCGCTTATCCTGTTCAGGGTCACGGGTGGCTGGAACCTATCCCACTTGTCTTAGGGGGAGAGGTGGGTACATCCTGGACTGGTCACCAGTCGATCACAAGGCTGACACAGAGATAGAAAACCAATTAACCTGATGAGCATGTTTTTGGATTTTGGATTGTGGAAGGAAGCCAAAGTGCCTGGGGAGACACAGAAAGGCTACCTGGCAAACCGGGATTCGAACTGGTGACCTTCTTGCTGTGAGTCTGCAGCGTTAACCGTTCAATGTGCATCCCAGCATATGTTATTTATTTTATTTTATTATTTTGAAAGGACCTGTGTATGGCTATTGACTTGGTTTTAGCCATTATTTCATCACAGACTTCAAGTGAACAAAGCTGCAGCTTTCTCTGATTTTACACGGTAATGAGTTCCAAGAAGTGGGTGCTCTAATAGAGAGGGCCAATTTGCTTAGAGTATCTGTGATGTATCACACAGTCAGCTCTGTTGGCTGTCCTAGTTTTTCCTCCATTATGTGATACGAACTCTTTTAATTTGGGAGGAGCCAGATCATTGATCACTTTATGCACTAAACTTTTGCCCTGAATTTCCCTTTGGAGATTAATAAACTATATTCTAAGCAAGCATCAGCAAAGCCCACAAAACTTTCTTTGTCAGGATGTTATATTTCTTAATGATATGACAGTCATGGTAACTTTTTTGCTTCTTGTCTAATACCTTCAGCATTTGCATATTGTTCATGGTATCTAAATGTATGACACTCCTGACACACAAAAAAACAGTTTTCTTCCAGCAGTGCAGACAAAATAACACATGGATATATTTCTGGATAAAAAAACTTTCCCCACACCCATTGAGTTTTATTGATAGTCAAAAAGATTCAGGGCTTTTGGCAAAACATTGAAAGCTTAAGCCCTGTGAGTCACCCTGTGCTCCCTGATGATCTGGAAAAGTTCAGAGGTTTGAAGTGATGGCTAACACTCTGACCCTTCTTCCTCAGAGCATTCCACAGCTTTCCTCGTTGTCTCGTCTGCAAATGTCAGAGCGGTTTTGAGCCTCAGGGAGTATGCAGAGATCAAATGGCTACCATTCAGTGTTGGGAATCACAGAACAGGGAGACTGTCACCAGAGGTCTCCCCAGAGCACACTGTGTGCCAGGATGAAGAGGCCTGCTGATCACTGACTGATAGAGGACTCAAGGATAACACCTGAGCTTCTCTCATTGATATTGGCTGTCCCACTGAAAGATGAGATAGACTTTGGTGGGAACGAGCTGTTTTGATTTCCCCATCTCATTCAAGTGTCTGTAAAAGAGCCTTTTTTCCATGAAATTGCTGCAGGGGTGTGGGAAACGGGACCTTGAAATACCCTGCTGATTTTCTTTGAAATAGGGTCTGGTTAGCTTGAGAATAAAAGCTGAAAATTGCCTTACTTTAGAGTTTTGCAAAATTTTCATCTTAAAAGAAAGGGGGGAAGAAAACCCATCACCACCGTTCACCCTGGAAAAAAAGGCCAAGATGAGTCAGATTAATTTTTTTTTATTGAGACAGATGAAGCACCTCAATAACATTTGCATTTAAAAGTGTATCGACATATTTGAGTTCGTAAGAATGCTAATTTACTTATCTCTGGCAAGACGGTCTTAATAAGAAAATTATAGCTTTAAAATGCTGGAGCAATCACTGGTGACTTTTTGGCTGTGTACTCTTTTAGCCGTCCGCTGTGCTTTGACTTTATACTTAACCTATGACTTTATAGCTTTGGTCATTTGGTTCCTGTTCTTTAGAATTTTATCATCAATCTATTGCCTTAAAGGTGTGGATCTCTTTTTATTATCTTGAAATCATAAAAATTACTCTGAAACCAAACTTATTTAGTTTTCATTAACTTACCTCCATGAGCTAAATTAAATGTTTTTGTGGTATAATATGTGTTACGGCCTCCTAAACTTAAATAAACAAACCCAAAGTTCGAAAGTAACAATAGGTCTGCTCATCTTTGGATACTGATCTTCTCTTTGAATTTGCCTTGACATGATAGTCAGCTGTGTGAAATGCAGCACTAAGATATATCTATTTCTGGGAATAGAACAATTAACCGCTGAAACAGAAACCCCTTCAAGGTGGTTTAAACCACCAATATTTATCTGATTGATTTCTTTTTGTACATTGTAAAAAATAATTCATTGGTCAGTTGATTAATGAAGCAATGTTCGCCCTTCTCTTTATTTTCATTTTCCGACATTTTTTTTCAGTCACCATCATCTTTTCCCATCTTAAATGAAAGTGTATCAAATCTAAAGCGTGTGGCAAGTTATCTTACTCTGTAACAAGTTGATGAATATGTGACAAAAAGCACACCAGATTATGGATTTCAGAGCATGATTAAAATTATTTCACAAGCTTTATTCAACAGTATGGTTCCATTCATTACAACAGAATCATTTAAAAAAAAAACAAAAAAAACTGTTCTTAAATTTTGAAAGACCTACTGCATATGTAAAATGTCTTGAGATCACCATATTTAGCACCACTAGGGGATGAAATACTTATAGCACCTAGTTTGCTCATCTGAAACTGGCCTTGAAGGTGGAATAAGGAGGACTTGGCCTTACATGCATGGAACTCTATGGTGGTTTCACCACAAACTACTTTCAACTTTACTGGCATTAAAAACTGTTCAAATAAAGTGCACCTCCGTACCACCCCACAGGCATAACAATGTGAAGTGCAAGCATGGAGTATGCCACAATAAATAAATAAATAGATAGATAGATAAATAAGTAAAATAAAACAAACAAAAAAGGTTATTTGCATTTAATTAGCCATGAAAACACATGAACCAAAAATGAATAAAGAGAAGCTGTATGAATTTTGGAATCCAGTCGGTTATGCTTCAGTTCCAGTGTGAAGCTCTAAAAATTTTGTGTTTGCATAATAACACTTACTGCAATGAATATAACCTCTCGCTTTCCAAATCGTTTTAGTTGCCATGGGGATCAAAGCTTTCGGCACACTTGAGTAGGAATGACTGTTGTTGTTATATAAGGAGCACAGCCACTTTAAAAGACTAGTCACTTTTAGGTGTTGAAATGCCATCGTCTCTGAGTGCATCGCTACGTGGGTGGCGTGCAAACCCCCAGCCTGAGCAGGAGCTGATCCAATCTGCACTGTCAGCACCAATGTGACTTCCTGGACAGGCAGAGCTGAATCCCTGATTGGCTGTCAGTCAGTGTCAGTCACTCCAAGGCCTGACTATCAGTCATACAGAACACACACAAACGCACATACAAAGAAACAAAAAAGACTCTGGAGAGGCCAAATTTATTTGCAAGTAAATTGCAAAACTTTCATTCAGAGAGAATTACCCCCTGAGAATGGATCGGTAATGGTTGCCTGAGCCACAACTGTTCTGCAGCAGCAGTTTACTCGTTGAAATGTGAGGCACTCATTAGGCCGAGGGTTCCCTGATGATACAGTTTAATTACATGCCATGGGGACCTGTGGAGTGGTAGAGCTGCCATAATGACTTTTATTAGCAATGTGAACCAACAAAACACAACTTAAGATCTTTTTTAATGTCATTGTTAACATTGTGTGCAATAGTCAGTGGAACAAATGGGTCAGTACAATATTGCTAGCCTTTTATCCTGTGAAGCTTGTGCTTTTATTTTGTGAAAAATAAAAACACTGCAGTGCTTTGAAGCATGCTTTTGTAAAGCAAGGTGAGCAGCTTATATTCAGTGCTACAGGCAAGAAAGTCAGTGTCAGTTCACCTTAAGAAGATTTACTTGTGTGTGTGTGTGTGTGTGTGTATGTGCATGAATGTGTGTTTTCTGATGGAGGCAGTGGCTACTCCCAGAAACACCCAACGAATGCATGCAGGCTGATCACAGACTCAACAGGCACTCTGACAGGGACAAGCGGCCACCCAGAGTTTGCTGCTTTCTTTTGTAACTTATTTACCTCCCACTCTGCAACTCATACCCTTCGGTCTAAGCTTCATTTGGTTCAACCCTGTCCTGCTGGTTCTCCCTGCAGATCCCTCCCAGAGAAAATCAGCCCTATACCTTCCCTCTGTGGAGCCTTTTGTTTCCTTGTGGCCCTCTGGTCTCTTTAGCATGCAGATGTGATTAGCTAATGTCACCTCACAGTGGGGCTGATTTAGACTGCTCTCTCTGCTGGAGTCGCTAAAGCATTGCAATCCCGAGAAAATCAAATTATAGAGCCATTAATTTGTCTTGGTAATCCAGGCTGTCTGCTGCTCAGGAGAAGTAATCTCACAGGACTGCCTTCATCAAGTGTGTGATGCCAGCAGAAGTGAAGCATTAGCTAATTAACAGGGGAGTGAGTGCCTGGGAATTAAACCTGGTCTGAATCACCTGTCTTCTTGCAGAAACTGGGTGACATGTAGATCACATTTATATAATTTCTTAAATATAATGTAAGAGAGAGGCTTTACTGTCCTGAAATTTAAAATGAATCACATTTTGCTTATTGTGTTTAACTTGTCCTTGACCAAAGACCTCTGCAAGAAATAAACGTGTATGATTTTCATCTCTCAACAAGGATACCAACTCTCGCATCAGCAAAGCCACACAAGGTGACCACTCACAATCTGCCCACTTAGCTTAGTTGTACTGATGCAAGGTCACAATATGCAGTGATGTGTAGTTCTAACTCTACTCATTCATAAAAAAAGAACCTTCAGAGAGCCTGAGCTAATTAGTGTTTGTGTTTTATCAAAATTTCTGTTGCAACAACAAAATTACTCCTAATGAGATTTTGCTTCTTCCATTTGAGGCAAAGTTATTGCAGTAATTATAGCAGTGAAAGATAAATGCACTGTTTATGTTGGGCCCTCTTCAAAAAAGAAACCACATACCTTCCCAAAAGAAGAAAAAATCAGGTTGAAACCAATAAATCATATGCACATCAGCCCGTTTCCTTCTATGTCGTCCATTCTTGAGGGCTTCAGGACCATCTTGCATTTCAATCAGCTTACAGTTTATAGGATTGTTATTTGTATTGAAACAAGCCCATTTTTATTGTTGTCACTATACTAAAAGTTTGACATGTATACTGATACTCAAAACTAAAAAAAAGAAACAATACAGAGTCAAGACTTGATACTAAGAGATCAAAAGCTAGAGGTCTACACAGGTTGGTCACCTTTGGATTCCATGTTCAAAACTTGTTTAGTCAAAAAAAACCCAATGCATATTGTTTCTCAGTTTTAACCCCTCAAATTTGTAACTACAGTTTTAGTATTTTAAATAATACCTTCATGAAACTGCAAAATCTCTGTGCTCTAAGTATGATACTGTGTTAGATGAGACACCCAAACAAAGCCCTTTTTTTTATAATTATTTCAGATCACGATGGGCACTTTGTCTCCAAATTTACATGAGCGTGTGCCTTGCTTGCTGGCTGCATTCTTTGACACTACAGAGTTCCAATAAATAAATTTGCAAATGATTTTAGCTAGTAGCCTGTTGTTATTCAGCTGTTTAACTTACTGCAGCATGACACATTTGTTCTTGTGGAACTTGCATTTTATAACAGGCTTGTCATGGTATGTAAGATGTGTCGTGGGTCTGATCTTTACACACTACTCGTATGTCAACACTATGTGCCAAGTATAATAAAACATCCTTCTAGAGGCCTAGCTTAAATGATAACCTGTAGTGGCTTCAACTCCCCGGAGAGAGCTGGGTGTCTGGGGTGCCGGGTCAGGTTTGAAGTGTTTCATCCCTTTCATGGCACTATTTTGTTTCATGTGTTGCTCGCAGGTTTTGATAGTCAGGGTGACTCTGTCAGCTAAGTAGCCCCATGGGGCACTTCAACAGCCAGCTCAGAGTTTGAAGGTAATCTTTCTGAGAGTGTCTCACTGTTGGACATGTTGATGTAGAGGCAATGTTATTTTTTTCTCTTTTTCAATGGAAATGAAGGCTCACATTGGATTATCATGAATGACTGAAGCGCAGACGTCTCTCTGAGCAGTGACTGTCTGACATGCCTTACTCGCTGATTCTGCCGCCTTGTGTAGATGTATAATATTTTATAATATTTCATACTGAGTCGAGAAATTCCTCATCAAAAAAGTTGTGTTGACAGTTTTCTACAATTTTGGTTGTCCTACATGTCCTCTAATTGTACAAAATGTTCTATATTCTTGAAAGCACCTGTCTTCAGACTACGGATGATTTGTTCTACAGTTTAGAATGAAAACGAATAAGATGCCAACATTTAATCCATCTTGTTTTGATTTTCTTAAATCAAGGTTTCTTTTTCAGTTTAGGGCAACAGAATATGAGCAGCATTTCTCTGATGAGGCTCTAACAAGAATGGATTAGAGAGTTGGAGAAAATGGAGCTACTACAGTGACATAAGAAAAAAAAAAATTGGCGAGACACCTGCACAGAGAATGCATACAGTGGCAATGAAAAAATTTATACAAAAAGTTTTTGAAAGCACTTGAGATTTTTTTTTAAAGTGGAAACTAAATGCATTTACTTCATGAGTGTTTTATTATTCAGTGAAACTAGTTTTGTTGTAAATGCGTCACTCAGTGCCAAACAAACATTTTTTCTTGTATACATGTATCAATGCCAACATTTTTGTTTCTCCAATAAATATTTGTGTCAAGGTTGTGGCTCCTTATAAGAACAGGTGACAAAAACAAGATGAGAGCTTTCGCAGAAATCCAAACAAATTTGATCATAACGGCCAGAGAACTGATCATGTGTAAAGCTGGGATGTTTGGAGAAAGCAAAAAGTGGATAACTCAAGGGAACACCAGCCAGTCTGGTGTATCCACACCTCTCTCATTAGCAGACACCAATAAAGCTGAATACAGCTCAGAATATATGATTTTAAAATACTCATTTTGTACTTGATCAGGTTAGAGAACTTGAAGAAATCCAAAGTGTAAATAGGAATCTATAATGTCAGCTTTTTAAGTAGGATTGCAGTGAGAGAAATGGAAAAGAAAGAGATGTCAAGAAGTAACCTGTGTTGTAATCATTTTATTTTGTCCTAGTTTTACAGATAAAAGGATGCTAGCAATTTACACACCAGCGAAAGATGTTTCCTCACTCACCACTCTGTTTTTCAAAGCTCTTTCCTGAACACCGTCCATGTGAAAGCTCTTCCTCCTCATTCCTATCTCTACCATTCACGTTCAGCGCCTGAGGATACTACTCCATAATCACATTAGTGGATTCTGTGCGACAGCCCTTTCACAACATGCTATGTGTTAAACTCCAAAAAAAGATCTTTTCCGTAACGGCGACGTGGTGAAATCTTGAGGAAGCACTTCATGTAATTGTGAATGTAATCATTTGTTTGCATTCGTCTGTAAAAGCAAGAGTGAATACAGATAACGAGACGTCATTACCACCAATCCCGCTTGTATTTTGTGGCCTCGATCCTGTGCGAGAGCATTTCACCATGTTAAACAGACATTAGAGGGCTGTTGTCGAGAATAAAAACAGCTCTTTGCATGCCGGGGACATAACCCAAACCTTTGCAAATGTCATCTTTCCCTGTGACTAAGTTTACCGCTGCTATTTGTGTCACAACAAACCACCCCTGGGTGTGTATGATTGACACGTTGTGAGTGATAATTTGACACATTCTGCCATTATTCCTTTCTGCCAACTCACCCTTTTATTCTTAAGCACGCCGCTGCTTTGTCAACTTGAACCCTTGTGACACCTGACAGCGACACATAAGAAAAGTCACTTTTCTTTTATGTAAGTGTAAAGGTTTAAACTTTCACTTTAGGTTGCTCGCACATTGGGGAGCCAAAAAACATGTTTATTTATCCCTTTAGGTCAATAGATCTTCAGTTCTTTTGTTTTTGTTCCTCATTGCATTACTTTGAAAGCCTGCTGCCACATCTACTTTATTGCAAACAGCACACATCAGCTGAAGATTATGCCCCACTTCTGATATATGTGCCAAAACCTCTCTGAAATGCATAAACAGGCTTCTCAGAAGTGCCTTGCATCGACTACAGCCGCCATCCCTGCAGTCAGCTCTGAGCGGAGCTGTTTAGCAACTCGCACCATTGATTGCTTCAAGTGAGTACCCACCACAATCGGCATCCTATGACACCAGGGGGAAGCTGGGGAGTGCAAGAGGTGCAATTAGCTGCTCCCAGGAGCCCAGAGGGAGTGACAGACAATCAGCATGGATGGAGGAAGTGAGGAGGAGGAGGAGGTAAAGAAGATGAAGAGGAGGTGTGTACAGGGAACAGGAGGGTGAGGGTAAAGATGGTCATTACCCAAATCGGTCGTTATGCCCCATCTATCCATCCCATGCTGCCATAGCCCCTCGCCCACGCCACAGGAGTTTTAATTGGCCTGTACACAGTGTTTGCCCAAGCACTCTGCAAGTTTGGAGAAGCACTCTGTAGGGGAATGCAGTAAGTTTGGTCATGCTGGAAATGTATACGCTGCAAGGAATGGGAAGACGATTGAGGTGTATGTATGTGTGTGTTTGTATATACGTGCCTATGTTCTAAAACTCTTATCAACAATGAGAGTTTTGTGTCCAGCTGCATGGTAATGAGCAGCTAGAGTTTCTGAGATCTCCTGTGTGGGATGCACAACGTGGAATCAGCAATCTGTAGGACTCATTATATGGCTGCTGTCACTGCATTAAAAGTACCAGGCACCAAACCTTAACTCAATGCTGCAATGAAGCCCCAATTATTGGGGCTTCAACATATACTGTTCAACATACTATAAAGTGTGATGTGCACATGGTGGACTTGGGAAAACTGGAACAATTGATGATGCTACATTTTTGATGCAAAAGACATTCATTCTCCATAACTCTGACTTAGTTGATATTGTTTTTTTATTTTGGGAAGGCTAAAATTATTTTAATTAGTATTTGGATTGATTGGGCATCCATTGGCCTACTGGTCATGGTAGAAGTTCTTCGGTCTGCAGTTTCAAGCAAAAAATGAGTTTTCAACTTCAACAGTGCTGTGAAAAAGCCCCCAAACAAAATTCATCTGTTTTTTTACATTTTCACACTTAAATGAATCAGATCATAAATCAAATTTTAATATCAGAAAAAAAATGACCTGAGTGAATACGAAATGCAGATTTTAATCGATTATTTGTATTAAGGTTAAAAAAGCTTTCCAAACCATTCTGAGCCCGTGTGAAAAAGTAATTAAATGCACCTTAAACCTAAGAACTGGTTGGGCCTCCTATGGCAGCAAGGACTTCAAACAAGTGTTTGTGATAACTTGCATTGAGTCTTTCACATCGTTGAGGAGGAATCTCGGCCCACTCCTCTTTGCAGAACTGTTTTAATTCAGTCACATTGGAGGGATTTTCTAGTATGAACAGCCTTTTTAAGGTCATGCCAAAGCATCTCAATACTATTTCCACACAGAGCCAGGATGATTTCAATAGCTTTTTTTCCCTTAATAAATGAAATAATCATTAAAAATAGCATTTTGTTTTCAACTAAGTTTATCTGATATTACAATTTGTTTGATGATCTCAAACATTTAAGTGTGAAAAATATGAAAAATAGATTAAATTTGCAAGGGGGAATGGAAAATACTTTTTCACAGCACTGTATACCACCTCAAATTCAAACTGTAATTTCTGACACTTTTGATTGGATAACTTCACCGGACTCATCATACATCCATGCTCAAATCTATATTCCCTGAGCCCACAAAGCAATGTTACTTTACATCCTTTCATCAGTGTAGAGCATAGACTGTATAATTAATGCACGCAGTCTCCCCTCTGTTTCTGAAACAGAGTTTTGAAGCAAATCGACTGGCGCAGCCATATTGGAAATGAAGTGGGCTTTGAGTCTCCACAGTAATAGCCATAGGGCGCCCATCAGTCACGTGAGCTGAGCTGTGCCTCTGATTGGACGAACTGAAGATCTTAATATCGTCTAAACTGCTTAGTTAGAAAAAAAATCACCCCCTGTGCAGTGTGTGCCATTCGTGAAGTTAGCGATTCAGACAGGAGACATTTTTTTGTACCAGAATGTAAACATGTTTATTTTGACTGTGGAAATGGCCTTTTTTGGCTTGATGTGTACATGACTTCTGGTACTTCTGGGGCCAGCTGAACAGCAGATTTCAGCACTTCACAATTGTCTCATATTTTCAGACTGGAGGTTGCCGCTTGGTGTCAATTTGAAAGTTGACCTCATTTTTTCTGACCCTTGAATAAAAGTTGTGGTTGGATGTACTGAGATGTCAAGATAGAGTAAAGTAGTGTCTCTTTCAAACTGATGACGACTCTTCATGGAATCATCTTATTGTCTAACATGTACAGTCCCTCCTACAAGGTCAAGTCTTAGCTTTATTGACATTACTAAAGCTGCAGTATACATTTAGTTATCTCTGATAGTACTGAAGTATTTTCTTTTATTCCAGAAACTACACTGCTCCAAAAAATAAAGAGAATGCCAAAATAACACATCCTAGATCTGACTGAATGATATATTCTTATTAAATACTTTGTTCTTTACATAGTTGAATGTACTGACACCAAATCACGCAAAAATTATCAATGTAAATCAAATTTGTTAACCCATGGAGGTCTGGATTTGGAGTCACAATTAAAGTGGAAAAACCCACTACAGGCTGATCCAACTTTGATGTAATGTCCTTAAAACAAGTCAAAATGAGGCTCAGTAGTAGAGGCCCCTACAACACCTGGGCACCTGGGCAGGTGGCAGATGGTCTCCTGAGGGATTTTCTCCCAGACCTGGACTAAAACATCCGCCAACTCCTTCACAGTCTGTGGTGCAACGTGGCGTTGGTGGAAGGAGCGAGACATGATGTCCCAGATTTGCTCAGTTGGATTCAGGTCTGGGGAATGGGCGGGCCAGTCCATAGCATCAATGCCTTCATCTTACAGGAACTGCTGACACACTCCAGCCACATGAACTCTAACATTGTCTTGCATCAGGAGGAACCCAGGACCAACCACACCAGCATATGGTCTCACAAGGTGTCTGAGGATCTCGTCTCGGTACCTAATGGCAGTCAGGCTACCTCTGGCGAGCACATGGAGGGCTGTGCGGCCCCCCAAAGAAATGCCACCCCACACCATTACTGACCCACTGCCAAACCGGTCATGCTGCAGGATGTTGCAGGCAGCAGAACATTCTCCACGGCGTCTCCAGACTCTGTCATGTCTGTCACATGTGCTCAGTGTGAACCTGCTTTCATCTGTGAAGAGCACAGGGTGCCAGTGGAGTATTTGCTAATCTTGGTGTTCTCTGGCAAATGCCAGATGTCCTGCACGGTGCTGGGCTGTAAGCACAACCCCCACCTGTGGACGTCTGGCCCTCATACCGCCCTCATGGTGTCTGTATCTGACCGTTTGAGCAGACACATGCACATTTGTAACCTGCTGGAGGTCATTTTGCAGGGCTCTGGCAGTGCTCCTCCCGTTCCTCCTTGCACAAGGGAGGAGGCAGCAGTCCTGCAGCTGGGTTGTTGCCCTCCTACAGCCTCCTCCACATGTCCTGATGTACTGGCCACAACAGCATGTGAAATTGATTGTCAATCAGTGTTGCTTCCAAAGTGGACAGTTTGATTTCACAGACGTGTGATTGACTTGGTGTTACACTGTGTTGTTTAAGTTTTCCCTTTATTTATTTATTTATTTTTGAGCGGTGTATATAAACCTCAACAAGGTTACAGACTTTAAGTTTATAAATGCCCACTACCACTTCAGAACTTCACTGTACTCATCACAATGTGAAGGGCCATAGTTAAAATGTGAGTTTTATACTTCCACAGTTTTGCCAGATCAGACATGGATGGGCAATATAGAAAGATAAGTAACAGAGAGTGCCTTATTATTATTATTTTTTTACTAAGTGCTGCTCGTTGCAGTAGCTCTCTCATCGTTCCTCTTTTTTCTCCTCTCATAAAGAAATTTATTTCAGTCCTCTTCATATTTTTAATTGTGCAAGCTTATTAATATGGATATCAAAAATTTGATTTGGTTTCACAGTTTTCCCATTTTGGTGTTTATTTTTAATGAACTTTTTCCAATTCATTAGGGAAATAAATGCATTTGTCACAGGAAAATGCTTGTTAAATCAAAAACCAAAACCCCCCTAAATAACCCACAAGCAAACAAAGCAGCAGCAGCACTACCACCACACCCAGACTTTGATGACCGGGACCATATTAACATGAGCTGTGTGCTGGCAATTCAGGTTAACGCCCCAGCTCAAAATGCTAACATTTCAGAAGTACTACATCAACCAACTGGCTTCCATATCCAAGGAAGGTCATTTGGAAAAGAAACATTTTGCCGATCATTCAATGTGAGCTTGTTTACCAAATGGAGATGGCTGAATTATATCAAAGACAGTGATTGCGTGGTCTGTTTTAGCTGTGTCAAAGCAGAGGAGAAAGGTCCAATCAACAAAGGGTCAGAGTTAGACAGCTGCTTTGACAAGGGAGGCTTCACTAACTGGCGGAAATCTACAGAGAAATTCAAGAATCACGATAAGTCTAAGCTTCACAGCGGTGCCATTCAAAAACCCTCTACTCTGAGAAACACCCCAATTAATGCACTGCTATCTGACGTTGCCCGCCAAGCTCAGAATACACTGAGACATGTCCCAGAACTGATGTTCAGTTCAGTGCTCTTCCTGGGAAAGAAGGGGGTGGATTTTCAGGGTGACAGCAGCCATGATGGCATTTTGTACAAACTCACGCTGGAATGTACCTACAACCTCCCAAAAGAGAGAGAATGGATTCTCAGGAGACAGAACTGGCTCTCTAACAATAATCAGAATGAAGTCATTCAACAGTATGCCCGTGCCATCCAGAGGCAGCAGTACAACACTCATGGTGATGAGAGTTTTATGAAGCAGTGGACTTCGTTCCAGCTGTAGACACAGCTAAAGATGATCGGAGACTTCTTCAGTGACTCTCCTGGTAACACCGTTCAAGACATAGCCACAAATATGTCTAAACTCCATCCACAAATGAGGGCTGTTTTCAAAGAAGCTGAAGACATCATGAAACTGTCTGTGTCTCCCCCTCTCAGCTGCATCATTGGTGAGAACATTTTCCACTCAGTGCCGCCTGAAGACCTGGATAAGACAAAAAAGACTGACACACCTTGCTCTTTTGCATGTTCATGGAGATATTTTGGACAGTCCGGACATTAGCAGTCCTATGAGGAGCTTTATCAGCGGCATGCCTTGACGTACGGTTTTCAGCTTCAGCATTGCTGGAGCTTTCTTGTCCTTTAGCACCCACTACAAAGAATATGTTCCAAGGCTATGAAAACACTTGCTGGTCTCACCTATATATAAACATGTTCCCATCTCCTTTTCTCAGAGAAATTTTCATGTTTTTCCACCTAAATATACATTCGGGTGGCTCAGGCCTTTGCCTTCTTTTAAGTGTCAGTGAGCGGAGATAAGAAGGGTTCAGATGACAGGTTGATGAACCCTTGACCCAATGTGTATGTTAATTGACTGACAGCAGACACAGACAATGGTGATAGCCCTCTCTCTCTCTGGGTTATTTGATGAAAGTCCTTTTTTGAGAAAGGACCTGCACTTTGAAGAGCCAGAGCCGATCAAATGAGGGACATCATCTCAATTGGGATGTGGGAAAAGTGATTATAATGCTGTGCAGTCCTGCACAAAATGGCACACCTGGTCAACCTATATTTAGGTAATCTTTTCAATGAGGTTTGAAAAGGATGTTTTAAATTTCACAGAATCCTGCTACTTTGAGCTGTTCTTTCACAGACCTTGTCTGGAGGTCAGTCTCAGTTCAAAGGCTGACTGAAAATGATATGACTCCATCTAGAAATGCTCTACATTTTATGCTACATTACTTCCTTATTGGGGCTGAACAAACACTGCATCAACTGGCAAGTTACATAACTGAACAGAAAGCGAGGGTCTGCTGTTGACACACCATTTCACAAAGAATAAATAAATAAATATACATAAAAACAAGTTACTGTATAAAGATGAATACTATTTCTCCACCTTCTGCAGTCATACAAAAGTGATCCAAACCAGCCCCCTGAAATGGACACAAAAAAACAGTACATTTAGATCCAGGGTCTGTGTTCTGGGGATTGGCTCAGGGAGCTGGGGTATTGACAGCCTGCCCCATATTTATCACACTGTTAAAACAGAAGAAATCTTTCAGGTCGCCACAGCCAGCTTGTTGAGTTGGTATGACGCAGACTGTGTTATGATCCTTTTTTTTCTGTTGAAGCTTGACCAAACTTAACTCCTCACACAAAGTTTAGCAATGAATCATAAGATGTGTATTTTTATTTTTGGATTTAGACCCATGGAAGAGGTGGGCTCTGTGACTTGAACAGTTTCCAATAGTGGGTGCACTTTATCTTTTGGCTTTACTTTAGGGAGAACTGTCCTGTTGTTTGTCTTTTTAGATCCTGTGTTAGAGGAGTTTCAACCACCATACTACCT
The DNA here is from genome assembly GCA_030710495.1 of Labroides dimidiatus. Classification (NCBI taxonomy): domain Eukaryota; kingdom Metazoa; phylum Chordata; class Actinopteri; order Labriformes; family Labridae; genus Labroides; species Labroides dimidiatus. Next base: position 17,319,010 of record CM061158.1, read on the forward strand.
CAAAGATACTCTTTACTACTTAATGTTTTCCAGTTAAGTGGTGGATAAATCCTTAAAACCGATGAAAATTTTGGCAGAGGTTTGAAGACACAAAGTTCATCTTTCCAATTCGACCATCCACATGTTCTTGTTTGATTCATTGACAAATCATTTATTAACATCACATGCAAAGCACATGGGGATCTGTGTGGAATCACCACTTAACTTAAACTCTACTTTTCCTGAGGTTGAAAAAGCACAGCTAATTATTCATGCTTCAAATTACAGGCATAGACAAATGTCAGTTCGAGTGCTTTCAAGGGACATCTTTAAATCCCTTTTGACTCACTCGTGCTTGGAATGTCACGGTCGCAGACCCCCCATCCCAAAACAAAGGTCCCTAGTTCTCACAATAAAGACTTAGTCAACTTAGGTTAGAAGACTCATCATTTTATGAGTGCAGCTTTGATCTAATCTATCCATGTTTTCAATCAGTGCTAAAAGTACAATTAATTTCACTAATGTACCTCACCGGGGCAAAAGTGACATTGTAATAGGACAAACTATTAAGTCAAACTACCCTTGCAGAATGTCACCCCCTGCACCCTTTTTCACTTTAAGGTCTGATAGAAGCCATTGTTATTGGATGACCCTGGAAGAGGGTTATTTTCTAGGTACTGATTTTGACAATAACAACAAAAATCAAAGCTGAACGGACAGCGTTTATAAAGAGACTCAATCACCACCCAATAAGCAGTTGAGATGTACTGCAGAGAAGCAGTGTCCTTGGTCGGACTCAAATTTCGTGGTCTCACTCGTTCTCCGTCCCTTCCCGCTACACTCCATCCCTATCTCCTTCCGTCTCTCCTTAAATCTGTTCTGCTCTAGCGGACTCTCTTCTTTAATCCTATCTGATGAGGACCCCAGCTGCCCCCCCCTTTTCCAACTCCCTCCTTCCTTCCGTCCTTCCTCTGCTACCGCATGAAGGAATGTATGCTAATGCAGCCTGGCTGCAAAAATGGAAATTAGACTTCTTGCTTTGCTGCAGCAGCTTAAGACAATGCAGATGTAAAGGAAAAAAAAGTTGCAGCATCGTTTGACAGTGACAGGAAACAGGGAGCTAAGGAGTTGTCAAATTTGATTAGTAATGAATTATGCAACACTGGCTGCTGTGTTTAAGTATCGAGCACTTTGATAAATCCTCTTTTATCTCTTGATGTGCTTCCGCTTCAAAGACCACTGTCCAAAACACTGTATTTCTGTGCTTGTACAGTAGATAAAATATTGCCTTCATAAGAGATAAAAACTGAGACAACAACTTACTTTTTGCCATATTTTCGTCTCCAGAAAAATGCACATTTTAGATACAGGATGAACAAAGGCAGTTTGCAAACAGCTCTTCCAGGGAAACATTAGATGCAAACAGATAGAAACTCTTATCACAGATACCTCTCCATCTGGGCAAGTGGTTTGGGGGGAAAGAGCTGCTAACAGGATTAAGTCTTGCGTGTTCACCTTTACCGAGCAAACAGAGGCTTGATCGATATGTGACTAATGTGATCAGGGGGAGGCTATCACCCCTTGTCTTGTGCTTTCAATGAAAGCCTATTAACCATGTGACTGCAAAGCACCAGCTGCAATTTTTTCTCTTCTCACCAACCCTCCATCAAGCAAACTCTGAGAACACAGCATGGTCCTGGAATTGAATATGTATAATAACATCTGACACCTCTCAATTGGAAAATCTGAATCCATAGTTGAGAGGACATGAGAAGCAGCCTCTTTGCTAACAGATCAGGGCTCCTGTCAGTGAAAATACAATGTGCCATCCGGGTGCATTTTCATTTACCTACAGCCCAGGACTGCAGGTAGCATGAGCCGAGCATATCTCATTAAAATAGAGGAGAAAGGCTCTGCAGTGTCTTTTGTGCTCAGTAATTCCGCAGTGATGTATTCCTCCCCCATCTTGCCAATGTAACAGCATATCACATCCTGAAACCGCCCTTGCCGCTCCATTTTCTTCATTTCTGCCTGGGAGAGAGAGCGTCTGATTCCCCCCCCCCAAAAGTTAATGAAATTGTCAAAGCACCTTATGAAATCGCCACCGTGTAAGCAATAACATCTGGCAAATAGATGGCGCATGTAATGTCTGCTGAGCCTCACTACACACAAGCCTATTGATGGGGATAGACAGACTGACAAACAGACAGACTTAGAGTGATGCAGACAGACAGGAGCAGATTGACAAAACACAATCGACTGCAGAGAGACAGAATGTCTATGTTGAGAAAACGAAGACAGGCCATAGTAAAAAAAAACAAAAACAAAACAACAACAAAAAAAATTCACGATCAGTTTGAAAAAAAAATGAAGAGGTGAATAAAATATTCAGTTTGTTCAGCTTTTGATTAACTCTAGAAGATGAAGGGAAAAGATGAGGGTGAGAGACGTGTGGCAGACGGTCAGAGTTGGGCTTGGGGTTGAGGGTTAGAGGCCTTTGCACAAGGGGCTCATAGTTAAACTGCTGAGCTTAATTGGTGCCTCAGGTCAAAAATATTTCTTTGTAAACTTTGTTTTACGAATAAAATTGTTTTATAACTTGTGCCCAAGCAAACATGTCGATACTCTAAATCTGTGATTGGCAAAGTGTGGGCAGCTGCCAACTCACAGCAGGTGGGCTGCAAGAGCCCATATGTACATGTATGTATGTAGTTGTACATTTATGAATATAAATGTACAACTGAACTTTCTTTCCATTTCGTAATTATCTGTTGTCAGCCTACTCTAATCAAGGACTGTGATATATATGGATTTAGTGTCTGCAGTGACAGCCATTTGTTTCTGATTCAGAATTTTTGGTCCATCTTTGTCAGGTATCATGTTGAAAATGTTGGACTCAACCTGTCTTTAAGTTTAGATGAGGTAAAGAAGTGGGCTATAGGTCTCTTTGCCAACAGCTAACTGGGGCCCACCAGTCAGTGAAGTCAAACATGCCCTTATATTTGAAGCTCTTAAGTTTAATAACTTTGAAAATAAGTTTTTTTTTTGTTTATTTTTTTCAAAAAAATCAACCCTCCTAAAGTGTGTGCTAATAGATAAATGATCTAATCAGACTTACGCCTCAAATACACCGGCTGCATCTGTGTTGCAGCTCCGTTCGGCTGCGTGTTGACGGCGCTTGTGAACTCACACCGGTTGCGTGCTTAGTCTGATAAGCTGCTGGACTGACAGACAGCTGGAGTCGCGAGACCGTGGAATTCCCACGCTTTCCTCTCCATTCATAAACCTCTGTTCATTCATGTTGTGCTGTTTAACCTCAAACCTGTTGATTCCTTTTGCGTTTTGGCTCATTGTGTCATTTTCATGCATTGGTAAAGCTAAAAACGATCTAGTTTTTGACACGGTCTGTTTTATTTTGGAAGTCTCAGGCTCTTATAAGGTAGTTTCCGTGCACTACTTCCTGTCCCGCTCGATCTTCTATTGACGCATCACGGCTCCAGCATCCGGCAAAATAGGATGGCTGTGGATTAGCTGCGACCTGTCGGACCAGCCACGTAGCTGAGCCGCAACAGAATGGATCCAGTGTAAGTTGACACACTAACTTGAATGAATCTGATCTGGCGCCATGACGGAGCAGGGCTCCAACGCAGACGCAGCCGGTGTATTTCAGCTGTTAAACAGTTTTTTGGACCAGGCTTTAAACAATTCTTTTTGCTTTAAAATGGCCTTGTTGGCTTGGTGTGTATGTGGTTTCTGGAGTTTAGCTTCAAACAATTAAGAAAATAATAATCTAGTCTCATATGAATGTTTTCTGTGTAGTAATCGTGTGTGTGTGTGTGTGTGTGTGTGTGTGTGTGTGTGTGTGTGTGTGTGTGTGTGTGTGTGTGTGTGTGTGTGTGTGTGTGTGTGTGTGTGTGTGTGTGTGTGTGTGTGTGTGTGTGTGTGCGCTCCCTCTTACAGCATCACACTGAGCAGATCGGAGAGTTCCCAGCTCCTCGGCTGCCCTGGCAGGCCTCTGACACTTCGTGCTGGCTGCCCTCCCAACCTGCCCGTCCAACAGGACTCCAGCTGGCCCGCTGCTGCTGCTGTCACCTCTGCCTCTCTGCCACTGCCACCATCATCACCAGGGAGGCCAACTGAGTGAAGACAGGGGCGCAGAGGGAGAGAGGGAGAAGACGGGAGCTGCCAGCTTGAACCATCCTCACCCACTCACTGAAATGTTAAATCTGTTGTCGGCCTCTCCGTCTCACGTTGCTGGCTCGCCGATTTGTATGCAAACGGTGAGTGTAACTCATTTCAGAGTGGTTCCTTTAACCGTTCTGTCATCTAGGGGTGCACTCCCATCACATCTGCAGCTCCACACTGGTTTGAGAACCACTTATGATATCAGCAGAACAATCAGTGAAAGCTTGTAGGAGAGAAACACATTTAGATGTCAATGTGGTCAGCTTCCCACAGTGAGAGCGATGTTGTCTCTGCGCTTTAATGAAGCCCAGCCTGAGCGGGCTTTAATCAACCTGAGAGGAGGAAGAGGAGGAGGGGGGGAGAGCCAATGTGATTATCTATTTATTAAGCAGCCCTCCTTGTGTTCTTTGGCACCTGCGTGTCCCATTAGAAGTGTTCGGTCAGCAGTGCTGAGGGCAGCACATTGAACCTGCGTCACACCATAATTAGGCCCACACTCCACATAACAGTTCTGCTTGGCTCTGCTCTCAAGGGACAAACTATCATGTCAACACACACAAACCACAGACACCCGACCCCTTATACACATACATCAAAGAGAACGCTGCACTCTCACACATTTCTAAACACGTTTACGGAGTGAAAAAATACCATTAAATGTTTAATCTATAACATCAGTAATTAACCTTTGACAATTAAAGCTATGGAGTACTTCACAGTAAAACGCCCCACATATAAAACAGAGAGGATACAACAACTACAAGCACTTTATGGCACTTTCAAAGGGGAAAAAAAAACGGGATACAGGCTCTTCAAACAGGATAAAAAGCACTACTATTATTTAAAGAATAAGTCTGTAAAAACAAAACAAAAAAACTGTTAAGATGGTGATAGGATGGTGGTCATAAAATAATCTACTAGAACAGATCTAACACACATTGCTAACATAAGTAAGTTTTCTGAAACTGAGTTTAAAAAATGGGCTTCAAATAGTGTTTGTAAAATTGGAGAACTGGTTTGGTTACATGTACGTTCATGCGCTCCGGGGCCACGCTGTGTTCATTTTCATTTCCTCTGCTCAGCTATTTCTGTCTCATACTCATTTGAGCAAAGGTACATGTCAGCTTGTTAGTAACTCTTGTGTTAAAAGAGATCAAAGAATCAAAGTAATCAGGTTTCTGATTAGTCACACATGATTTCCACAGGATCATCAAGCTGCCAAATCCTGTAATGTAACGATTTCTGCATTTATATCCTCTTTTATGTCTTTGGTGCCTTTTCTTATTTCACATCTATTAGCAACATACGTCTGCAGGGTTGGATGTCTGCCTGGCAATTAAACGACAGCCGGAAAATGTGATGAACGATGATAAGAAATAAGTACATACTTAGAGAGAGAAGAGGGAGATGATTGAAATTTTCTTTCTCCCAAATCCACCCACAATTTTAGGTAATTTTAGTTTACTTCCAGTATCAACGTTGAGTGGTATCCATGCACACTAGCAAGTATCCTCCTTTTCTTTTCCAAATTATAGCTAATTTCAGAATGAGCTCCGCAGAAAGATTGATGTCTGGAGAGCTCACAAAGTCTGCAGGGAAGTGAGAAATCACCCACCGCTTACACAAACTTCCATTATTATGAAAATGACGCCTCTGTTGCTTGGACACAGTAACAGAAGCCTCAGCAGACAGGAAAAGAATGAAAGGAGCTTTCTTTTTTTGTCTGGATTTAATATTTCCTCCTTTTTTTGTGTCAGCAGTGCATCAAAGCCGATCATATACCAGGTGTTGCTTTGGGTGAAGATTTTCAAACTGTGAGAAGATGCTCTGTGATGAGGTTTCAACAGCCTCGGTAAAGCGGTTCTCTGGAACTGTGGAACTTTACAACATCATGAATATTTGAAATGTTGGCAGAGAATGTTAAAGTAGGCTCATATCACTCCCCCAAAAGCCTACTTTACCAAAAGATGAATAAAATAGATCTTGAAAGACCAACAAACTCCAGCCGACATCCTCACAGTTCATGAAAAAAGCATGGAAATAACACCATCCACTTAAATATTTAGTACAAGTTCAGCCTGTAACATGTTATTATGTTAATAAATCATTATTAATCATCTATTTGAAGGTACGAAGTCTCAGATTAATATAACAAGGCTTTGATCAACTGCATCACTGAGCTGCAGAGCTTTGTAACATTCATGAATAGTGTTTGCAATGAACAAAGCTTTTTTCTTTGGCACAGCCAACACAGCTTTCTTTTTTAAATGGAACAAAAATAAAGGGTAAAAACCATCAAATGCATATCCATTATCCATCCATTTTCATGAAGTAATTGGGATCTAATTCTTAAGAGTCACAAGACTCTGTCTTTGCTGGCTGTATTTTGGCCTCTGCAGTCACACCATTGCTGCAGCAGTATGTGACCGATATTCACATGTCATATTCAGGAAAGACAAGCGGAGTTTGTCGACATGTAGCTTCTGTTGATCTACAATCACGGCTTCTTTGTTCGGATTGATAAGAGAAGAAAATATCTGTATGTTTTAATTTTGCTTCACTTCGCGTAACATTGCTTTTGTCAGCAATAAATAAGACATCTAGGCATGATGTGGAACTGATGTCAATTAGATTTATTAATATACATAATATACATGGTGGCTGCATGGTAGCGCAGCTGTTAGTGCTGTTGCTTCAGAGCAAGAAGGTTGCTGGTTCGAATCGTGGGTTCTCTGCGGGTACTCTGGCTTCCTCCCACAGTCCAAAAACATGCTCATCAGGTCTGTTGGTGATTCTAATTTGCCCGTAGGTGTGAGTGTGTGCATGAATGGTTGTCTGCGATTGACTGGCGACCAGTCCAGGGTGTACCCCGCCTCTCACCCTTAGCCAGCTGGCATAGGCTCCAGACACCCGCGACCCTGAACAGGAGAAGAGGTATAGAAGATGAATGAATGATGAAGATAATATACATGGCTTTATTTCACATCTTCACATGAGTATTTATTTTAGCTCCCTTTAGCATCTTGTTTTGGATTTGCAGCATTAATAAAACCAGTAAGACTACTCTTTGTGTTGTGGAACTAAAAGGCAAGCCATTAAAGATACTTGGTAAAGACCAAAAAAAGAGCAAAAATGAGAGCGAGTAGTTAACCAACAGTGATGATGTAGGAAGAGAGATAGCAGCAAAGGATAAAAATACTTGTAAATACTTCAGCCAAACATTTATTAAATCAAGTATCAAATAATAATGTCTGTTTGTATAGTTAGGACTCCTCTCGAGTGGCCTGAAGATGAGTTACATATCAGGATCAAGAGTTTATAAAACTGTATATTCTGAAAAACTAACAGAAACTTTTTAAATATTATTTTGTGATTCACATTATTATTTGTTTCCAAAAGAAGAAGTTGAGGAAGGGCATGTCAGCAGCCTCCAGTCTGAAAATGCTGCTGCCAGCTTGAGCTTGTAATTTTAGAGAACACATGTTCTCCAAGTATCTGTGTGGGCTTCCTCTGGCTGCTCAATTTTTCTCCCACAGCCCAGACACATTCAAGTTAGCTGAGGTGGAAACTCATAATTGCCTGTAGGTGTGAAGGTGGTTGTTGGTGGTTGTCGTTTTAGCACTGAAATAGACCAAAGACCTGTTCCTTTTGGCCCCCTCCGGTTTTGAAAGAATACATTTCCTCCAATCACACAAACACTTACAAGAAACGGAGGAATGAATAAAGAGAGAAGTTTTTATCTGCATGATCAGTGTTGTACTAACATACAGAGGGCACGCACATTAAAAGGAAAAAGTTATTTTCATTAGGTTTGGGTTATTACTGAAGCATTTTTCATTATAAAAAGAGAAGTGGATTGAATCAGCATGAATGAGTTCTCTACAGCTTGAAATATCAGCCCTCTGTGTTTGCTCATATTTTCAAAATTATGTTTGGTACTTTTGGAGCCAGATTGGATACGTGCCATGCATAAATGATGGTGTGCCCTTAGAGTTTCTGGTTTAAACAAACAGCAAAAGAAGACAATTTGAAGGACAACTGGGTGAGCAGATGGTGGCACCATTATTACTCTACACATGAATCACAATGCAAAATGCATACACCAATGGTGGCACAGCAGCAGCTTAAGCTTTGTTTGACAACTCGATTACATTTTGAAGTGGGCACACCAGAAGGCAGGCTTGAAGGAAAACAACATGGCATGGTGATGCTCCTGGTGGAACTGGGGATGGGACGATAATCAATTAATCAATTCATCGCACGATAAATGAAAATGAACTCGATAATCTTTCTGGCCTTGATATAATGCCATGTGCATGCATGTTTGTTTTCCTTGTTTCTTGCCTCCAAACAGGCTGGATAACAAGAGGGTTCACTGTGTGCATCTGGGCGCGTTTGTTCCATAGTGGAATGAAAGGAGTGAACCCTCTTGTCAGTAATCCACTCTTTGTCTGTGTGTGTGTGTGAGAGAGAGAGTGTGTGTGAGTGTGGTGGTGGAGGGGCAGCACACACACACACACACACACACACACACACACACACACACACACACACACACACACACACACACGCACACACACACACACACACACACACAAAAAAAAAGCAAGTGAGCCTTGTGAGGAGCAACTCAAGTATCAATGTAGAAATTAGGAGGAAAAAAAAAACAAGCTTAATGGTTTGAAAATTTTTCAGCTTCAAACCAAATGAGTAAGGCGAGCCCATCAACACGGATGAGCCAGTATGCTAAATTTGTTCAAAGTAGTGGCAACAAAGAGAGGCAAGACAACAAATTTGCATGCCCCCCCACAACATAACCACCGGACCCCCAAAAAACCGTTCGAGATGCAGAGCGTTCATCCAGACAGTCAACATTCACTGAGATGTTTGGTGGACAAAGTAGATGCAAACGGAACAGTGCAAAATGGTGCAACCTTATGGAAGGTGTAGTTCACTATATTGAACCTTATATACAGTTGAAAAACCAGCATTTTGAGAAACGCTGCAGATGTTTGACAGACTACGAACTGCCTGTGAGAAAATACATTACAAACAGCAGTTTCAGAACTACAACGGAGTGAAATAAAAAGTTTATTACTAAAAAAATAAGAAATGAGTTCATAATAAAAAATAAACATTTATTGGATTTGAAAAGGGTATATTTGCATTATCATGATGTAATATCATTTATGGGCAATAATTTGTGGGACAATATATCGTCTAGCAAAATTTGTTATCGTCTCATGCCTAGGTGGAACAACTTATATTGATCGCTGATGATAGGCACATAAACACCGCTTGGTTTGAGGAATAACCCATATTTTTAGTGTTCTACCAAGGAACCATGTTTATGTTTCCTGCCAAGAGATTTAGATGTATAAATAATCCAGAACATATATCTTCATAAATTATACATTTTTTTTTTACCATTTCTGTCATAAATATCCCCTGCTCGCTGGCTTCTCCTCCCTCTCTGTGTGCTGACGTGTGAAATGTGATTAGAATTCAGCTTCCATGGAAGTGAACATCCAGCCCTGTAAATCAAATCTGCTGGCTTATGAAGGAGAAGCAACAACAATTTTGAGAGCAATATGCAATATTCATTGTTCATAAATAATTAATTTGTTTGCTCACAACTCAGCCTAAAGTGATTGTGGCCCTTTTTCATCGGGGTGTATATCCATGGCACACTCTGTCCTGCTGAATGGAGTGGCATTTGTATTTCATTCACACACAACACTTTACCCACACTTCATTGCTCTCTACTATTGCTACTGGCCCTGCTGTGGTTCCAAGAGATAACGAGGATTCACAATGAGGCTTTCACACAGAATCAGGCACACAATCTGCTGCAGATAAAGAATATAGTTGCTCTTAAATTGTATCCTCATGATACAACCAATTATCTGGGTGTGTAGTGCATTAAAGGGTACAAACGGTCATTGCTAAGAGCACTTAGCAGGCTAAAGGTTTGACTTCGGAAGATTTAGTGCAGCGCTCAGGGTGGCTGAGATGCTAACCCATACTTGAAGTTTACTTTTAAACAGGGATTTCCTTTCTGTCACTCTTTACCTGGAATTTTCAGTGGAGTTAGTAATGTAATTTACTGTCTGTCAAGTGCAATGTGTACTCTGTAATGAATGTGCCCAGAATGAAATCTGTTCTGGAGATTTATTTTCCCCTTTTCTGCCCCGGTGCAGCCAAGGACAAAGGGGCCAACATAGGCTTCACTTTACCTTCTTTACAGAGAGATAATTACATTCTCAGACACCGAGACAAGTAGACCTGCATACTAAACCAGGAATCACCAGGCAGACAAAGAGTTTAAATTGGGAAACTGTTTGTATTTGCTTAGATCATGGCCTTTGTTAATAATGCAGCACTGGGAATACCCTGCAGAGCTGTTGTATGACAAGAGCAAAAAAAAAAAAAAAAAAAAGAGCAGTAAAGGCTTATTCTGTCTTTTTATATCTATCCAAAAATAAGATACTTTGATGTCATAAGTATGTTACATAAGAGGCTATCATAAATTTATATTTTAAACTGTTAAATATAATATTTTAAAGTCCTGACTAAGTGTGTTCAGCTAAAATGTTATCTCAGTCTGTTGTTTCATGATAAAATGATACCAAGTACCAAGTAGATGGTGTTAAAGCAATGTTGGAAAGCACCCGTCTTGATTGAGTGACCATGTGGTGACCATAGACTGTGTAAAATTAGAAAAAACTAAAAAAATAGAAAAAAATTCACCCCCTGTACAGTGTGTGCCCATGGCGAAATTAGCATTTCAGACCCAAGCCGTTTTTTGAACCAGGTTGTAAATATACTTTTTAATACTGAAACAATCTGTGTTTTTTTTTTTTTTTTTTTTGGGCTTAATGTGTACGTGACTTCCAGTCTTTCTGCAGCCAGCCTCTAGCAGATTCTTGATGAACAATAACTCTTAGCACTTCCGTATAGGCTTCATTTTTCTTTTCTGGATGTTGCCCCTTGGTTGTGACCAAATACCTCCCCTTGAATAATCATTGGGTGACCTATGGAGTAGAAGGACCCCTTCCATGTTAATTTTATTAACTCTGGGAAGCCATTTTACAGTGACGATCACAAGAACTAATGGCACACTCTTCCGTACCGCCTGAGTTAATCAACATCATCAGAAGCACCAAGGGATGCAATGTCGAGTCCTTTCTGAATGATGCCCATCAAATGCCTATGAGGTTCTGACTGACGTGCAATGCTTGTTGTTGCTCTTCCTCTCCCTCCAAGGAAAACAACAAATAACTAACCAGAGCACTGTAGTATCTGGTCCAACCCAACATCTTGAAGATCTAGATTTTGCTGATAAAAATAGCACCACTTTCAAACACTGACTGGTGCAAGACAAATTACACAAACGCCAAAGCAAAAGCAGTGCAGCTTCTCCTGCTCTCTAAATGAATATGTCAAAAAGCAGAGCCCATGAGATCATTAATCAACAAAGGCCCTCAACAACATTTTATCCCTTTTTAGCAAAGTTACTGAGGATGGAAAATGAAGGGAAATGTCAAAGCTAGAATGGAAAAAGAAAGGACATCATTTAACACATAAAATATCATTTGGTAAGCACAAAACCTGGCACTTTTATATATATATATATATATATATATATATATATATATATATATATATATATATATATATATATATAAAGAGAGAGAGAGAGTTAATTCAAATTGTCACCTACTAACTTTTGTAATTTAAGGCCAAGCCAAAATATGTTTTAGCCACCCAAAACTGAAATCCTGGCTTCGCCCCTACTCTGGGTCCTTGGTTCCCAAATGAAAAGTGAAAACTCTTTCCATCTAAAAAGAGGAGTTTGGAATACTTAGCAATTGTCCACTTCTCTTTTTCATTAGCCCAGGTAAGATTTCTCTGCAACAGTTGTTGTAAAACTACTTGATACGTCTATGTGTGGTAGCGTTTGATGTTATCACATCAGCCCCAGTTGAAGTTCCTCCAAATTCTTGAATGGGTTTTGTTTGACAATCTTCTCAAGGCTGCAGTTCTTCCTGCTACTCATGCATTTTCTACCACACTTTTTCCTTCCACTCAGATTGCTAGTAATGCACTTGGATACAGCACTCTCTGAACAGCCAGCTTCTTAAGTAATAACCTTCTTATCCCCATCTTGAAGGGTGTCAATGGCTGTCTGGACAACTGTCAAGTCAGCAGTCTTCCCCATGATGGTGTAGCTGACTTAACTTAGCGACCATTTAAAGGCTCAGGAAACTTTTGTAGTCGTTCCGGTTAACAAGCTGATTAGAACGTGATTTTTTTGTGTTTGTTCATAATATTGAACTTTTTTTTACAGCATTCTAATTTTACAAGATACTAAGTTTGGGGTTTTGATCAACTGTTAATCTCAATCATCACACTCAAAAGGAAAACAAATGCTTGAAATATTTCCCCCTGTATAATGACTCTACAAATGAATTTCACATCTTTTAATTAACTACTTAAACAAATGAGCTTTCCCATCATATTTGAATTCACGAAGATGCACTGGTATAGCTTCATGAAGTTTTAAGATGAAACCAATCACAGTTGACATCAAGTATAAAACTGTTTAATAAGCTAAGTAGGTTTGGTTCATACAGCTTAATTAGCATGCCATGTTAATGCTGTGCTGCCTCACCAAAACAGCCCTGACAGAATCAATCTGAGTTGGAAGGAATCACTTGGGAGTGCATTTGATCAATAGGCTAATGAGAAGTTCTCTTGTGTTAAAAATGGACAGCTCTTCTTAATGACAGTATGGACAAGGGAATACATTGATCTGTGGATAATTTAATCAGATTGTACTGCTGGAGAGTGACTGTAGAAGTCCTGTTGTGCACAATTTTTTTTTTTTTTTTTTGGAATGGGTTATGTGTTGGGGTTGTAGCTGTGAGCTTGACACTTTTGACATAGTGGTGACAAGTTTTACAAAGCTTCAAATATAGAGGTGACTTTTCCCCACTTCAGTGAATTCAATGACAATTCAAACTCTATAGACCAACCCTGATATCTCACCAGGGACAAAGCACAAAGGGCTTCAGTTTTTGGATTCTGACAGCATCTTGGTACTGGCTGCCATGAACCGCTGCACCTCATTGTGAAACCTACCTCCTTTCACCTCAGTTATGTGTGTAAATACTGCCGACAGGCTCCTTGTTGTCGTGAATACTGAGCGTGTCAAAGTGCAGCTACCCAGGGAAAACGTTGGCGTCTGAGGGAGCATTTGTAGAATAGAAACATACGTCATGCCTGTCAGAACTGCCTTTTTTTAAAGTTGAGTCTGTCTCTTTCTGAGAGATTTTACGCTTGTCCATGCTAGATGATTTTTTTTCTTCACACAAAACAACAACAACACTAGATGGAGTCAACTCTTTTGTGTAGAATTGCTTGAAAGAGCATTAAAACAGATGCCGTCTAGATTCCATTAACAAGAAAAATTGTATTTGATTATCAACTGGAAAAGTGTGCATTAACTCACCCGTGCTAACATTTTTATCATAATAGGTAATGCAGTAAGAATTTTATGTTTCTAAACCGCAGCAAGGAAAGGTGTCTACAGCAGCACCACTACCTCTTTTCCTCCAGCTGGACTCGGATAAGTCATGTGAAAGCATTACTGTGATGTAAACAAATTATGACACACTTAAATGAAATCATCTGCCCACTTTTACATTTCACCTCTTCCAAAATATGTCTGCCAGCTCTGAGGTGACCTATTTTCTAGGTGAAACATTTGTCAACACTGGCACATGGTGGGGGATGCTTGGCTGTCTTTTAATGCAATGTGCATAAATGCACATAGTCAGACATGTTAAATATTTTAATGTGATAGTCAATATTTCATTCTTATATGACTGTATATACTCTGAATGTTGTGGATGTGAGCAGCATGCTTTGCGACTCCTCAGGTTATACAGATGAATAGTAATGGCAGAATTAAAATTCTTTCAATTCAAATGTCTGTGTTTCTTCTACCTCATACTTCCCCCAGGATAAGTCTCTCTCAGTTCATCAGAGAGACATTTAAAGCAATCATACGCTTTAGATGCTGCTGATGTAAACTGATGCAGACAATTTAAATATCTTTAGAAAAGGCAGCAAGCTTCAAGCTACATTTGTCGCTAGAACTGTTTCCACAGGTGGCAAACTGTACATGTTGTTCCTTTTGATATCTGCTTAAGTGTGATGCCAGCAAGAGCAGAGTGTCGCACACATACCATAACCCTCTCATGGATAGGCAAGCATAGATAGTCGAGCAGTCCTCCCCGGCTGGTCCTGGCCTTGTATTTTTACTGTGGCATTAGCTAGGTCTGCAGGATTTGACAGTAAAGCCCAGAGAGGTTTCCCAAATGCCAAATCGTCTTGTTTCATTGCATATCTAACACATCATGGACTGTATGACTGAATACATTTAGTGAAATGTCATACAGCTCTAAGTACAATGGTAGAGAGGGTATATTATATTTATAACCTCCTTATGATGCTACATGCAGACACTGTAATCACACTAGGCTTCATAATTGCATTCCCTGCAATGTCAGTGCACAAAAGAAGCTTTAGATATCCTTGATAGAAAGGGGTTTATATATTCCATCAGGAAAACAGGAGGGAGGGAGAGAGAGAGAGAAGCTGAGAGCAGAGGTATACATAAAAGGCAGATGAGGAGTTCAAGTCTAAGCTCTCCCGGTGGTCTCCTGCTTATATGTTCTTATGTACTCATGTGTGACCATGGACCAAAGATTTTTACGTGTGCATGTGTGTACACACGTACTAATGACTAATTCCTCAAAGTCATTGGAAAATGGGTAATTTTTCCATCTGGTTTCAAACAACCTGCTTATTTTTGGTCATCAGCTGAGTTGCCTCCAGCTGGACATTACACAGAATGTGTGTTAAAGACACTTCCTCATTGGCCCTGCTTTAGGTAAAACCAAGAGTTCTCAACTTCTTATTCCGTCCATAAGAAAATCACATTTCCACACCACTGAGAGGACTTGACTGACTTGTATTAATGTCCAAACTGCTAAACTTCCCCCTTACAATAAAGACAGCCTAATGTTCACACAAGTATTGATTCTTTTTCACCTTGTCAGGGAGCTGAAGTCAGTAAGAATCCTATTGTATCAAGAATTTTCACATAATAAAAGAGACAACATGAGTTATGCAGCTTCTATAGCCTCAGGCAGCAAGTTGTTTCAAAAGAAGCCAAGTTCAAGTGGACCGTTGGAATTAAATAACTTGTCAAATGTAACTTTCTGTTTGTCTCGCAACAGAAAGACCACTTTTTCTTGCTTAAACTGACTTGCATACTCCCACGCAGAGAGACTGATGAGACAGATAGTTAAACATCCTGACCTACAGAGATGATGGATCTGCAGAGCTCTCAACTTCATACATCTGAAGATAAAGTGAAGCCAGTCATATGCAGAAAATGAGATCTAAGACATGTTAAATATTACAGTTTCTATCTTCACCGCACCTCTCCAGTGTTCAAGGGCACTGCACTAATGACAGTATAAAAGATTAATCATTTAGATCCTTAAAATTAAATTTAGAATAGCATATATAAAATATTAACTCAACAAATCCATTTTACTCCCCAGTCCTATACTGAGGTCCTTATCTCAGGATCAGATATTAACTTCTCAGCTGAGTCACAACGATGGAAATCTCACAAGGCAGTTAAATACTCATGATGTCATCCTCATTTCCAATTTCAACAATCAGCTCATGCAATCAAAATTAGAGCCTGGTCACAAACGGGGAACAACCCCTGGTGACTGGATAGTAATGGATTCATTAAATGAATCCTGTAGAGGGCACCAACACACCCGCTGTAGCTCCAGCTGTCACTCCTCCAGCTGATTCCCAGCTGTCTGAAGAGATGAGGCCTTTCAAACATTGTGGTTGTCCCTTCAGATATATATATTTTTTCTTCACAATCTTAAAGCCCTGACTTAAAGTAAAATTACCACCCTGATGAATTAGTTGTCATGATCTTACAGTTTTGAGGAAAAGTTGATCTGACTGCCAAACCTTCAATTTGAGTGACAAAATACCAGCAAATTTTGCAGCCACTGATCTTGCTTTGCCTCTAAACTTTGTATTTTAAAAATACTGTCAAAGGCTAATGCAATAACTCTCAATAAAACATTATATGAGATCAATGCAAATCTTTCTTGTATTTTTTGGTAACTTTTTTTTTTTTTTTTTTTTTTTTTAGCTAGAATGAGGCTCATTTGCACAAAAATACATTCCTTCTTCGAACAGGGACTCATAATGTTAACTAAAACTGTTTGAAATGAGTTTTGTTGCTAGGAAACTGTTTCATATCCTGCTATAGTGTTTCTTCCGACTGTTTTAAGGGTTCTCAAGTAGGCCTGAAATAAATTCAAAATGTACAGGACAAAATTACCATCAGTCAGTTGTGCACTTTCAGGATGATGGTGAGGTCTGACATGTGGTCAGAGTTGTTGTTCCTTTGTGTTTTCAATAGGGCTACTATTTGTCACTGTTGCATGGGAGGATTAGACATAATGAGACAGATTTTCACATTTTGCAGAAGCCCCCTGGAACTGCCATCAGTACCCCAAGGATAAATATGGACCCCATTTAGAAAGCACCTAGCTGAGACGATTAAAATTCATGGCTGTGCGTTTCTAAAAAAGTTGCAAAAACAGGTAAGCCTTGGTAGCACTAGCAGCAGAAACAGCAGTGTTTGCTGGGGCTGACTAACACAGACATCTCCCTGTTTCAAACCAAAGAAATGCGATGTTGCAGATGAATGTTACATGACAGACAGCAGCTCATCTTGTCTGTCTGATAAAGGAGGCACGGTGGAACATGAGCAGACAGGAGGGGAGACTGTTTGGTGTTGATTGCAAAGGTCTGTCAAAGCTCGATCTCCTGAATTCCAATAGTGCCATCTCTCTCTCTCTCTCTCTCTCTCTCTCTCTCTCTCTCTCTCTCTCTCTCTCTCTCTCTCTCTCTCTCGCATCCAGCAGCTGCGACTCTCATGCCTTTCTTTCCTGACGCTAAGCGAAGCCTCCCATACAGATGAGCGCTTGAAGCCACGCACCTCTTGACGTAGCCACGGACCGGTTTGCGGTGCCACTCGCTTTTCCGTAGCACGTATTGCGCAACGTGACTGATGCTCAACTGGCGCCACGGTGGGCACATCCGGCTCCCACCGTCGCGTGAATTCATAACAAAGTGCCCTCATAACGCCGAGACAACAGCGGACATCACCGAAGAGCCGTGAAGAACCGTCCGCCGCTGGACCCTCCCCTCTGTTATCGCCACTGGGAGAGATGAGTCGGGCGCGCGGCGTCGAGGTGCAGTCGTGATGTGAATGTGTGAGCGCATGAACCTCCACTACAGCCGACTTCAGACACCCGTAAGGGTAAAAACGGTGAGAATTTGTTGGGTGTTTTTGTGAAGCGGAGGTGATGGCTTCGTTTGGTAGCAGGAAGTCTACGCAGCAGCGGCTGGAGCTGCATTCACTCGCGAGCCCTGACCACAGCTGGATTTGAGGAGCTATGCACGCGGGTACCAAGGCTCCATCAGCCTGTAATCGACAGTACCGGGGTGCCCAGTCTGTTTGGCGCCTCAGGGGTCTTCGTTAAAGTCAAGGCACACACTGTGTCAAAGAAGGACACCCACCTGGAGCCGAGGAAAGGTTTCTGCTTGCTGTAAGGCCGGGCTCTCTGCAGCCCACTCCCCGCATCCTCCGGCGTCGTATCTGCGACGCGAGCGCTTCGCGCTCTGACTCCATGGCAGCGGACAACACAACTATCACTACCTGAGTGCGTTTCCCCTCATACGACCATAAATACCATTACACAGACGACTTTAATTAATCGACGTGTTGATTTGGATCAGCTCTGTCTCTGTGCACCTCAGTTGCACCGCCCCGGAAAGGACTTCTTACCATTGAGCGCTGGATATGCAGAGATTAACGTGAGAGGATGGATCTAATTATCTGTGTTTGGGGGCTGCTGGCGCTCATCGTGGAGGGCATCCGTTGCCAGGGAGTGTACGGTGAGTTGTGTGCAATTTGTATCCTGGTGAAAAGCAAACGTGATCATGACCTTGTAAAACAGTGGTGACTCCTGAGTGCTCACCCAAACAAAAAGTAAGCATGCACCATTAATCCATGTAAGGGTGCTGATCCATGTTTCAGAGAGGGGTGACAAATGTAGCGACCCAGAGGTTATACAGCAAATCACATGTGCAGCCAATCATGCACAGCTGTTTTCTCATCCAATCCATCAGCCATCATAGTCAATCAGGAGGCTACATTTAGTCTGGTTCTGTCATAGGTTATTACACCAGAAGCTGCTGGATATCCAGGTCTACCTACTTGCATACGTGTTATTTCTTTATCACCATTGGAAAGGTCGACATAGCATTTGTCATACATTAGTCCACACTTGCCTTAAAATGTCATTAGGACTGTAATCTGTGGAGCTGTGGCATTTGGTATGCACAGACATTATTAACCATCATCTGGCGCCTACCTCTTCCTTATTTCTCTGTCTGAGCCACACTCTGTCTCTCTCCCTTACACACACTCTTGCAAATGACAAGCACACATTCCTGTCTTTTTCCCAGTCTGCTTGTGCAACCAGTGGCATAGATGATGCCTTATATGAGTCGTCATCCTTGCAGCAGCCAACAGAAATAGTGTGGGGTAGAAATAATGATTTGTGTGCACTAACACTGGGACATGGAGGGGGAAACCTTGAGATGTTTGGCCCTGACCTGCTGACAGTAACCAAAGGTGAGGAGAATGTGGGGTCAAGTTGAGATGTAGGATGGTGGTAGGTTGTGTTAAAGGATGTTACCAAGCACTAAAAAAAAAGATCATTAGAGCTGTGTGTAAGAGTGTGTGTGTGCAGGGATGATGTAGCAATGAAAGGTTACTGCGAGCATGTCATGCTGCTGCACCTGACCAACGATGCACTGAGGTTTTATCTATTCTCTTTTTCGCTGTAGAAGGAGGGGGTGAATGGGATAATAAATCACAGCAGATGCCGAGGCCGCTGCTGCATGACTGCTCATATATGTGCAGAGTTAACATAGATCTGCCTCAAACACCTGTTGCAGGGATATTTAACATCCGTTTCTAGCTGATCTTTAAATCTCTAAACTCTCAGAAGCAGTGTACGATTCGTTCACTGGTTTGTTTGTAATGTTCAGCTACGCTTCCAGCCTGAGGGCACAACCACTCATCAAATATTGATGTCTCAAGAAATGATTGTCAGTCGCTTCATCCTCTAAATCAGCATCTCCAAGAAGTTCATTTATTCAGCGGAGATGTGCGTGATGCCTCACATCAAAACTGATCGCATGAACGTCAGATCAAAAGCTGCAGATTCTTGGTGAGAGCAAGCTGTCCATGCTGTAGCGTACATACATGTATACAAAGATGCAAGCTCATTAGCAGGAATCATATCTCATAATGCTTGATGTGGAGTTGCTATATAGCACAACCAGAATGTGTGGATTGGTGTAGCAGCAGTGGAAGAATGAGAAGAGAGGCAGATGTAGCAGATGGAATTGTTTGAGCATTTAACTGTCAATGTTTGCGCTTGTATGCTGTGCAGAGAGAAAATTCCCTTAAGCACAGTCACTTCCCTCCAGTTTTTCACCTATTTCACAGTATCTTTACTAGTAAGGGTTTTCATGTCTTTTGCTTTCCCCCTGCTGCCGTCTATAATGGTACTGGTAATGGTGCAATGTTTCCGTTGAAAGAGAGAATCTTATGGACTCAAGCTGTGAAGACCACTCTCCTGTAAATCTGCCTTTTTGTATCTCATGTTTAAAGCATCTTTCACTCCAGGGAGCTGCTCTGAATGGAAATCTATTGACAAGGTTCAAAAGTCAACATTTATTATTGATGGTGGCAAAACATTAGCATGCCTGTTGTACTGCCTTTCCTGTTATATTCAGCTGAGGTTATGACACGTGAAGGAAGGAGAGTGGAGGAAATGGAGTTTAGTTTGCTACAGGTGAAAGGCAGTGGGTTTGTGATTAAATAGTATAAAGGCAGGAAAAGGAGAACTTTAAAGGTGAGGGTAACTTTTGAGAGGGAGATTTTAACAAGAGGTTTCATTGAGGGTAAGGGCTGCAGTCTTTGCTCTGGTTAAATCTTTTAAGTCTGAGATCATGAAGTTATGGATATCTATTTTTTTCTCTCTCTCAGTAAACTCAACTTCTGTCAACCTACAGTTGGTGCTTCCAGAGTCTGTTTCACCCAGATAACACTTTAAACTTCTAATTTACAAACCGTCCAATCCATTCCAGCACAGATGGATTAGACAGTTAAAAAAATAAACTTTTGCTGATTGTTTTTGGTTTCATTGCACCAGTATGCACCATCACCGGATCTCTAAATGGTGGAGTCTTGATGTAGTAATGAAGAAATCACACACTAGTGCGTTAAGTGGTGCTGCCAGAGTCATTAAAGAGGATTGATGAAGGTTAGTCATCCCTCCATGACTCCAGGCCAAGAGAGACACCATTTAAAGTACAACATCCAATCAACTTTCTCTCTACCAATCTCTACCACATCCTTTTCTCTTCTTTTTTTTTTGTTCCCAAATTGTTTCTCTCGCTTCTCATCACTTTGACCAAACACACCCATCTTTCTCCAGGGGATTGCTCTGTTACTTCGACCTGTGCTCATCTTCATCAGCCAGTTACTGCTCCCCCAGTACAGCGAATTGAAGCTCTGACATGGCTGCTAAATGTTCTCCGTTGGCGTTTATGTTTTCTGTTTATCAGATGGCAACAACAAAACATGACTGCTATGATAGCCTGGAGATGTTCCGCTGCTTGTAACGCCTTCTACGTGTTCCTTTCCATCAAAGTCAGTCAGTGACTAACTCTATAGGATGTTCAGATGTTCCTGATCTGATTTTGTGTTTTTCTACTGAAAATAAGAAGTCCCTACTTCTCTTTCCCTCTCTCTCTCTCCATTTCTTGCTCCCTCCTTCTCGTTTGCATTGAAGTCCAACCAATTGCTGGGGTTTCTTTTCATGAGCCCCGGTTCAGACGCTCTGGCTTCTAAGCTATGCAAATGCATTCTGCCAGTGAAACTAAAGCAGCCTTTGTTAGTTCTCAGAGGCCTCCTCCACAGAGTCCTTCATCATTCCCTTGGATCGGGACCCTCACATTTCCCACCGTAATGAGACTACGGATAACTCTATCTCCTCCTCCCTCCTGCTCTAAGTCTCCTTGCCTGCCTGCCTGCCTGTCTTTCCCCTCTCTGTCTCTCTTTTTTTTGCCTGTCTCCCACTGCCTTCCCCCAGGGATCTGATCAACAGATGGACTTCAAAACTATATATGCTTCAATCAGAATTGAATGGGGGATATTCGGCTCGGCAGAAGTAATTCCAAGCAGTGTGAGGTGCACACCCAGGATTACAGCGTACCCCTGGGTGGGGCTTCATATAGCATCACCTCGATCATACCGATTGTCAGTCCTCTTTGGGCTGAGTCCTGTGACTGGCTCTGATAAACACTGCTGAGACAATGTTTGAACTAAAAGTCTGATACACTCCTGCTGTGCTTCGTCTTCTTTGGCTAATCTTTGACAGTTTTTCTTTAATACTCAGACACAGAGCAATTAAAGAGAAACAGCCATTTCTTGGGGTGGTGAACTTTAGCAATCAGATGTAAAAACTCTCTCAAGTTCAAATTAAACCCCACCAGTGCAATATAGTACATCAGGCAGTTCTCATTCGTACCAACGTCATATGAGTGAGGTGTCATAACAACATTTTCACAACTGAGAATCTTCACAGAAAATTTCCCAGCCCTTTCCATCACACTGTCAATCATGGTACCATTTAGTGTCTGCATGAGATTACATAACTAAATGTAATTTCAGCCAGTGTGTGGTTAAAAAAAGACACTTGGAGCATACCTGCCAACATTAGACGTTCTTTTTTGTGCTTTTTACCTCTGTGTTTTATGCTAAAATCTGCTCATGCTTGTTGCTGCTGGATGGGCTTGCCAAGTCAGATGACACATAAGCTTTTCAGTACTTAGGAAAGAGCCTTTAATTGGTGTTGTAGCATCTGCAAAACTTCTGAGACCTAATCCAGGTTTGTTGATAAGGTTTTATTGAACCACTCAACACTAGTTACTATTGGCTGTAGCCAGGTCAAAAAAGTAACACTTTCTATTTAACTCTTGGGAAAGCATGTCCCACAACGCTGAGAAAACAAACACAACACACAGACTTTAGCTGCTGAAGTGCTCATCGCAGGTAATGCATTCACTAAACCTTGTTACCCTCAAAGAACTCACAGAATAACTCAATAGTAACATATTCCCATCATCCAACACAAACAAGCCACCCAGTCAATTACAGTATCAATGATAAAAATTGGGAAAAATTACAAATTGGAAGTTCAGCGAGAGAAAGTGTTTAAAAGTGAAGGATTCCCACAGAAATCAGGAGTGGTGGCAGGTAATGCTTGGAGAAACTTCTCCCCATGGCACACTGGAAAGACCACAACAGTTTGGTTTAGGTTGAGATTTGAGTGCAATGGATTGGCAAAACAATGCAAGACCTGCAATGGTCAAAACGTCTGATCCTTTTTGCGTTTCAACAGCCAACCGTACCCTTCTTGGTTGGTACTGTGTAAGCCGGATGTCAATAGATGTCAGCTACGCAATAGCGGGACAGCATAGGAGCATGACATAGTGTACCCTGCTTATAAATCCAACAAAGAAGAAAAACGCAAGCATGGAACACTGTTTCGTGATGCAATTTTCCAAACAAAAAGAAAGTTATCTTCACTGGATATTTAAAAATGGCAGGGTTATGCGTTGTTCTTTATTACCACTGTTGCATGGGAAGTGGCGATTCTTTTAAACAAGGATACCAAAAAGTGGGATGGTATTGGTCGGTAATTTGGGGGCCTGTCCCGGTTTTAGTTAAGGGAAATCCCGCATGTGTGCTGTACTGAGATGAACCAAACTGAAACGCTTGGTGGAAACCGGGTTTAAGATACCAGGGCTCAAGTCGTGTGTACATTATGTAATCTACCCCGAGCTGTCACCCCCAGCCTCAACCTACATTTCTAGGCCTATGCTCAACAAAACATGATGTACCATGTGTAAGATAAGAATGAACAGAGGCTTTTGAGTCCATTTGGAGAATATGTAACAAATTAATTTTTAATGCCCAAGATGGTAATATCAAACCATTGGTGTCCGATGAGCTTGGATGAAACCACGTTTAGTTTGTCAATAAATTGAGCGACACAAAAGAAGGATCATAATGTTCAATAGTTCTAATTATAAATAGAGTCTGCAGTATACTTGCTTTCAGTTTTGGTTAAAATATCCAAAGTTTTAGAATTTAAAATAAGAGGAACAGTGTCCAAATATTGGCTCTTTTATACCCCCCATGAGTTAAAATATCCTTTGTCCAACAGTTAAACAATTGGGGCAACAGAGTGCACAAATCCTTGTCATATCTTGATTTTGGTCAAAATTTCCGAAACCTGATTCTACATTTCCTATAGTGCAACAAGTAGAATTTTCTTAAACTCTTCTTCTCTGAAACTCATATCCATCAGATGTCTTGATTCTGCTTTGTAGTGTAGGCTCCAAGTTTTAAATCTCAAGTAATCTTAAAGTCTGAGCCAAGATAATCCTGACGCATCAGTGTGACATCATCAGGGTTACTTTCTGTCACTCTGGAGAGCTCCCCATCAGCCAAAGGAGAGTTGGAACTGTTATCACAGGATGAGTCATATGCACCTGTAATACCATTGCAATGCTCTTTAAATATATCTGTGTGATGTCCTGTTTAGCTCTTAAAGGACATATGCCGCATCATCATGCGAGGTGTGATACCGGATGGCACTTCTCAATGGATAAAAATCATTCTGAGTTTTGCCCTCTCTGCCCTCTTAAGCTTTTTGAAAAATGTAGTTGGCTTTAGTTTGGCAGTAGGAGATATGCCGCTATAAGCTTTAGGGTTGTTAAAAGCATTGTGAACTTCTACTACCTTCTCTTCTTAGAGAATGAATAATCTTGTTCTTTTCTTATTATGTCTAGTTCAAAGCAAAGAAAGTTGTGAGCTGTAGTGTTGAAGTAAAAAATTATATATATATATATATATATATATATATATATATATATATATATATATATATATATATATATACACACACACACACACACACACACACACACACACACACACACACACACATAAAATATATATATATATATATATATATATATATATATATATATATATATATATATATATAAAAACTCAGTAGTGACTTGAACGTCTATGTACAGTTCTAATACTTCTGCTGTGGGGATTTGGATAAGTTCAGGAACACAATTTACCTCTGGACCATTCAAGGCCAAATCCCCACAGCAGCCCAAAGAAGCTTATTGTAGCCTGGCAGACTGCTTCAACTGTTAAACCCACATCCCCAAACTGTGAGTTACCTGTTGTTCCCTGTACAGTGTTCAGGACAGAAAAGCTGCTGCTAATGATCTTGTATACACTCATTTACTAAGCCCCGTTCTGGCGTGTGGCAAGACACACCCCTGTACTCTGATTTGTTAATAATCAAAAGGAATTTTGCACTTTTTGTTGAAATCTTGTTAAGGCTTTACGTGGAACCTCCTCTGAACTAGAGCTGCATTTTTTTCTTCGTCTTCTGACTCTGTAATGAAGTGGCCGTTCATCATTCAGATAATTAAAAACAAGATTTAAATCTGAAATGTCAACCTTGGTTCTGCTGAAAATTCCATATAAAGCTGCAGGGTTTTTATCTGTTCTTTTTTGTTTCTAGATATAGTGGTAATATTCTCATGTTGACAGATACATGGTCAACTTCAGTAAGTTACATCAACCTTATCTTTGTTGAAGAAGCCAAAAAAGTCGATAGAAGAACTGACACTTAAAGCTGACAGAGGTCTTTGACATAAGATCCAAATTAGCATTGCATCATTTGCTCATGTCTGTTTTGAGCATTAAAAACAGCCAAACTATGACACAGCAGAAATACAGTCATATGTTGCTGTGGTCAGATTTTGTCCTCACTACATCATGTCATCCTGCTTTTAAAACGTTAATTTTCTTGAAACTAATCTCCTCTTACGATCACTTTGGGATCACACAAAGAACAGATAAAACCAGTCAAAATAAGAAAAAAAACACCTCCATGGTTGTGTATTACCTAGTAGTTTAATTTGGTTAAGTGTAATGGAATAATTATCACATTTTTTAAGATTAAAACGAAACACTAATTCAAAAGTACCACAAATAATTTCTTCATCAACAGCAAGGGAAGGCACAAACTCCATAATTAAACACTTAGTTATAACTCCACCCTGTGTTGGATCAGCGCAAATTATGTAGCATGAATATTTGGAGATTTAAATCCTATCCATGTTTGCGGCTGCTCCAAGACTTAATTTCTGGGGTAAAGCCTCAGTGAGGAAAAATGAGAATCATAATTAAGACAATAGAGTGTAAAGCCCACAGGCTTAAGCATGATCCCCTCATTTGAATCAGAGCTACGCATTGTGTTCCACTTTGAGTTTTACATTTTCTGCCTAATTTCTAACCCCTCTTTTATTAACATAAGACATTCACTGTGTCTTTCTACAATACCACTCGCTGGGAGTGTTTTTCGGTATTCTGTTGCCTCCTCACTCACCAATTTGTCAGGGATCCATGCTCTCATTATGCTATTTGGCTGTTTGGATGTAATGTATTTTGGCCAGCTTTTATATACTGTATACAGTATTTAAGTAAGATATGGTGCCAAAGCGAGACATGTGGCAGCACATGCTCTATACTGATAGGAGTAAACCCAAATCCCTTTGGCTGGTTTTGTATTTTATGCGGGAAGAGAAAACCAAAACACACATTTCTGCTTGAAGGGAGGCAGAGAAAGTAGAGCTTATGTACATTTACCTGCTTTAAAGCAAACAGAAAAATAAAATGTAAACAGTGATGAATGTACTACTTAACAGAGAGAAACAATTACTTTGATAGATTAAAGATTTCCAAAACCTTAAATAAACTTGATCATTTATTCATATTTAGTGTGTTTTATATACGCCATTAATGTGTGCAATAGATCAGGATGAGTCATTGATGACTCATTAGTTCAGCATTAAAGCACATCAATTATATAACCTGATCAAATGTTTTGGATTTTTTTGTAAAGAACGCAGGGTTAGCTGCAAAACTGATCTTTTTATTGCCTGCAGTGTGTTTCCGAATCAAGAGTTATCGTTTTTATGAGTGGCATAACTTCAAATCACAGAGAATTATACATGCTATCCCGCTTCAAAGTGACGCACCACATGAAAGAGGCTCATTGAATATGAATGTCTCCTCCTGTCTTTCCCCTGCGCTTTTCAGTCAATTGAATTGTCTTTATTAAGCCAAACTGGCAGCACCTACATTTACACACATGAAGTACAAATCTGCAGCAGTCCCACTAGGTAGCTGACACAAACAGCAGGGCGCCTTTCAGCATCACCGTGGAGGAAATAAAGCAAAAGAAGCAACCCTGGAGAGATTTTGTACGGTGTGGCACCCGCAAGAGGCTAATGCCAACCTTCAACTATGTCACTTCAGCCCACACAGGCATCCTAAGTGCTGCTCCTGTGAAGTGATGTCTGTTGTCATGGTGATAGTATGTGAGCCTGGCATTGCACATCCTCTGACTTCCCTGTTGCCTCGCTCCTCCCCTCCCTCCCTCCATCCCTTCTTCGCTGCCTATCCACTCGCTCATTCTCTCCTTCCCCTCAGATGCCAGGAAATCAATCGCTGAAACAAATGTGAAGTGATTGCAGAAATGCAAGCTCCTCGCAGCGGCCTTACAATTGTGCACGAGAGCAGATGAGATTGCTGTGTGGAGGAAGAGGGGGGGGTTTCAGAAGGTTCGGGGGCGGGGGGCATGAGCCTGAATGTGTCTCTTCAAAAATAACCACCATTTCATTGCTGTGAGGCAACTGCAGGATGGGGCCTACTTATCTGTGTAGTGAGTAATGCTTAAGCTTCTCTGACAAGCAAGAACAGTGGCCGAATAAATGTGTTGACATTGACGCCGTCTGTAGTCTCCAGCCTCAAACTGACATCGGACAGCAGCAGTGCCTCGGATTAGAGGTTCCCTGCATACGTCTTACATCATAACCATACCTCTGCACCAGATTCAACTTAAAAAGACACTTTCCCATCCTGTATTGGTTTCCATCTTTCCTGAAATCTAGCCATCCCATTGCCTGCAGAAGGAGTGCATGGCTGTTTCTCTGCAGAGGCACCGTGAAATTTTTAACCTAGATGATCAGGCAGTTTGTGTGAGTGTGGGTACTCTTTTTTTTTTTTTTTTCTCTGTGCATGTGTGCGTGCTGTTTCATCTATCTAGGGCAATACTTTGCTGAGATTTTAATTTTGCAACGTGATTTATCACACATCAGGCCTTCTAAGTGAGCCTCATCACGGATGCTGAACGTGCCTCAAAGTGCCTGTGAACATGCGATGCAGTCATTACGTGTGCTCTTACACTAACCGAACCTCCTACCCTTTCTGAATTGATCTCTTAACAACAGCTGAGCCTTTTTCTATTATTTGGCTCTCTGTGTATCCCCCAGTAGTCTCAGAATACCGTATTCTTCTAACAGGAATTCACAATGTAATAGCTAATCTCTTTAGCGTTGTGCGTTCTTCATCTTCGCGCCAGACACAGCATATCCCAGAGGCTGCGGCACCCAAGGGGATAACCTCAAGTCGTGTGCTGCTGGTTAATGGCTTCCAAAGGCAAAGCAAGCAGAGTTATCTTGGGTAGGCAAAGCTCTTGTCCTCTGAGAGTTCACTAAGTGGAGGGAGAAATTGCAGAGCAAGATTTAATGCAGATGTGGGAGCGTCTCACCCTGTTTTGATCGTCTGCTGTCTGCCGTTTTCTGCCAAATTCTGGGTGCTGCAGCAAATCTTTGCACGCTCTTACTTGGGGCAGTATGTTCGAGATATTTTTAAATGATCATAACCAAGAAGCCACGAGCCATGTGTGGAACTCAGGCCAAGAAACAAATCAGAGGGAACAAGTTAGCAATTACTGAGAACACTTTCTTGCAGTGTAGTGCATCATAGATTCATATTCTGACCTTCAGTTATTAGTAATTCAATCTGGCTCCTGATCCGTTCTGTGTGCGTTTCCACAGCATGAGGTGTGCTTCCTTTTTTGAGAGCGCCTTGCTCGCCACAAACTGGAAGAATCAGCCCACGCTTTCTCTTGATTTGGTTTAGCCTCCCCTGGCCTCAACAAAGGCTGGCATCAGCTATTCATGTCACAGATTTCTTTTTCCTTGAGCTTGATGCTTTTATCATCCTGATTTCATTTTAATAGGCAAATGAAATCATGACAATGACGCAGTTGCCGTAACGAGAGCTGAACAAAGTTAAGTCTTCGCATATCAGCTTGACTCAGACAGCTGATTAATTCAGAATTGCTGTTTCATGGTGGGATTGTGTTTTATGATGCATGGTTTAGAAATTTGATGCCTCTCCTTAATGATTTTTTTTGGATAAGATCTTGTTATGCTGTGAGCACTTTGATGAAATAATCATTTAGATCATTCATACCCGAGGAGGAGTGGTGTGATCATGACAAGAGTAACAGCACAAATCATTTGAAAAAGTCAATGACTGACGGCATTGTAGTCAAGACTCTAAAACAAGACAGTCGAGACTGAGACCAGTTTTAAGGAAAATGAAGATCACTCAGACCAAACCCATGACTCACTGTGTTACACGCTGTTAATTTAAGTGATAGAGACTAATCAACTTGACCAGAAGAATCCTGATTCCAATAAAGACAACAACAGCTACAGGCCCAGCTTCGACATGGGTCGGGTTTTTGAGCTGCATTTGTAAGTTCTCTCCAGTCATAGTTGTGGTGATGGTGATGTTAAACTGGTAAAATAAAATCTAATAGTATAATGTAATAATATGAATTTTAACATTTTGTTTGGCCACTAAAAGATGAAATAAAAGTGCACTCTAGTTTGAGGGCTTCTAAAAAGTAACCAAGACTGGTTTTGAGTCCAACAACAAGATCAATTTGCTGACAGTGAGCATGAAATAATATCCTGAGATTTTTTTTTTGAAAGTTTGAGGCCAGAGTAGTGCATTCTGAGTTTTTATTAGTTTATCACAGAGAAGGTTGAGAACAAAAACTTTGATCAAACCAAAGCTGCAACAATGAGCCGAATAATCGATTATTAATCAATTAATAAATTAATCGCCAACTATTTTGAGAACCGATTCATCTGTTTAAGTAATTAGAAGAAAAAGAAGTCCAAATTCTCTCATTTCAGCTTCATAAATGTGAATATTTTCTGGTTTCTTTGCATCTTTATAACAGTACTTGAATATCTTTGATTTGCAAACAAGACATCTGATGATGGCATCTTGGACTTGACACTGACCCTGACACTTTATGGACCAAACAACTACTCGATTAATCAAGGGAATAATAAATTATTAACCGATTATAAAAATAATTGTTAGTTGCAGCCCTAGATCAAACCATTTCGGATCAAAATTACAAAATATTGCTATATCTATTTTATCCTCCAGAGTTGTATGATATTCTCATTATGTGTTAATTATCACAGAGCTTTGTTGTTTTAGGTCTCTTTTAGGTTTCTTTACGCTTTTAACTCCTTGTGGAGGTAATTTATTGCTTGTACATCACTTGTCTTATGTTTTTTTTTCTTCTTATGTGTACGAGCTGCTCCACACTAATTGCCCCTAGAGGGATTAACAAATTTGTTTGATTGAATTGAATTGATAGTTGGTATGATCCACATTTTCATAACCCAGTGTACCAGGAGTCATACTTGACGACCCAGTTAACAAATAAATAATACATCTTTTAAAGACCTTTGTCCTGTGCGCTAAAGAAAATCCCCCAAATTTAAAGAAAAATGATCTCACATGTTCTCACATGTGCATCCAGAGGAACAAACTCAGTGGTACGTCCATGCCAGTAAAATGTATTTCATGTGAAGATGACTGAAGCCTAAAGCGGGCACCGTCATATGCCACTTTCACAGCTCCAGCTGACCTCTGCCCTTTTCATTATTTCTGCCTCTCTCCGTTTCCCTCCATTTTATTTCTCTGTGCCCTTACATAGCTTTTACCCTTGCATGCAGTGTTATTATTACTTTGGCTTTGTACCTCAAAAGCAGCATCATCTCTGAGCAGTTAAGACATCTTAATAATAGGGAAAAGAAGCTTTGACCTCTCCAGTGATCCTCATTGGTGTGATTACTTTGAGCTGGTTGCTAAGATATATCTCGGAGCAGAGTTTATATCCCTCTACTTGGGTTTAATCAAAGCTCTCTGTGTTAAGTAGTAAAGCTTTCCTAAAAGGCAACTTTTCTTGGAGCTAACATCCAACCAGCCAAGGTATTTATCCTTCAGGCTCAACTGGTGGTAAGGCTGACTTATTGAAGCAGCAGGTCAGTGGTTGTTTGGAAGCTGATGGGCCAGTTTTTTTGGGGATTTTAAGGGCTGCAGTGTTTCAGCACTGAGTACATGCATTTCTTCCATTCCTCCTAAACATACATGATATTGATTCAGTTTATTGAAAGGAACCATGGGATTGACTGGTGACCAGTCCAGGGTGTACCCTGCCTCTCGCTCTAAGCCAGCTGGGATAGGCTCCAGCCACCCGCTACCCTGAACAAGATAAGCAGTATAGAAGATGAATGAATGAATTCATTGAAAGGAGTTTCTTGACCTTTCACCTCTGCCTGTTGACGCTGTGGCAAAGCAATACTTTATTCTAATACCTTTTTTTTTTACTAATAATCTGGCAGTTTAACACTCCAACTACCAAGGCAGTCATTTTAACTGCTTTCAAAATTTGCAACGTCATAACTGTGTGTAAGTAAAACCTATGTACCAATAGGACCCTGACTTTTCCTAACTCTGTGCATTTTTTATTCTAACATTGTTTTATCTTTAAAATTACAAAGAAAAAAAAGATCAGAGTTTTACTGCTTCAAACAACCAGAGCAGTCAAATTGACTGTTGGCTTTTTAAAAGGGGTGTCATATTTCACCATTTGCTACATTTTCTTGCTCTTTCTCCTGTTCTGTTTTTTTTTAATGCTCTGTGAAGCTAAACTGTAGCTATAGCTTTTCTCAAAACTCAAGAGAGGCAAAAAAAAAGACAACTGGAAGCAGAATGTCAGATATGGAGGATTTAGCCTTGACGAGGAAGATTCCAGTGGAGGAGCAGAGAGGGATGCTTCTTGATGTTTGGAAGATTTATTCAGCTGTCTGCTAAAAAATCTCATTCAGTATAATTTTCATTTTGTGTCCTGGTGTGTAATTATAGATTCCATCAATTCATTCTTCAGAATTTTATTGATTACCCCAAATATATGCAAATAATGTCTGTGAAGTGAAAATGACTTTTATGGTAGTTCTAGTAGGTGCGTAATTCTGGTAGAGTGTTAACACTTGATTGTGATAGGTCAAAACCCTTGAGAACAGTTAATAACTCTAACAAAATCAATCAGGTCATATCTTTCATATAAAATTAATCCCTGGAAGAGAGTCTCAGCACTTCCGCTAACATCATATAAGTGAACATCATTGCAAGCTTTAGTTTCTGTCAGCAAAATAGTCAGTACCACATCACGGAAATGTTTCTATTATTAGATCCTATCCAGCAATCTAGGCAATGACAGGTACCCAATGTTTAGGTAGCTTGAAAGACACAACTGGCGCCAAATTCTTGTTTAAGCTGTTAGGATTCTATACACAGAACAACCCACTGATCCAGTTTGGCTCTATTAATGAAACATGACTGATCTCTCATGCCTTTCCAATGAAAACAAATCACATTTCAATTTTAACTGTGAACATATGACCCATGATGGTTTATTCAAAGCTTTGACCAGAATTAATAGAAAGTAGCAACCTTTCAGACTGATTTTGTTATATTGTCAGTGTATTGAGTGACTTACCCCTTTAGTGGCACAGGTGATTTAACATTACACAAAAATCTGACATTAATCAGCTCCAATGTGAAAACTGGGCCTCAAGCTATTTGAGTCACATCATTAAGAGAAATGACAAATCTTTTATAATTAAAAATGTACCACAAAATCAATTTTATAGCAATGTCTAGTGAAGTGTGATTTCCCATTGGCCTTCAGGTCCCCCTTTGAAGGAACAGGGGAACATAAAAGTTATTAACCTGTGTAAGAAGGAGGGAAGAAAAAAAAAAAGAAGAAGAAATCATTAATTCCAAGGTGTTGTGTTTTAGACGAGCTAAGTTTGGATTGGCTACGTGTTCGGTGTATAGATGTGGGCTCATGTAGTTATTAAAATTTGTAGGTGGGGATATTAAACAGCTAGAAATCCCAACTTTCCAGCAGAACAGAGGAGTTCAGAAACGGCTTTGAAATGCACCAATAAACCTCAGCATATTAGTGGATCTGCAGGTCCTCTTGGCTCATCAGAAGAGCCCATGCAAATCCAGTAATAGCTTCTCTGAATGCATTAATAATGCTTTCCAAAGAGGTGGAACCTTGGTGCTGTTTCCATATTGCTATCCATATTTATATCATAAGCCACATATCAACACATGCTGATAATATTCATGAATTCCACAGCAAGCACTCCAGCAGAAGCAGGAGAGTGAAATTTGGCTGCGCCCCCTGTGTGGTGAGAACCTCCTGCAGTGGGTGTCTTACGTTAGTGTGTGCGTGGGCGCTCCACATGCACATTCAGGGTATGTGTGTATCAGTCTGTTTATATGGTGTGCATCCCCCCGTGGATTTCTGTGATGCTACCGAGGTAATTGGATGTGTGACGCCCACCAAAAATCCCCTTTAGCCCTGGGCAAGTGCTCTTTCAATCCCAGCATGCCTCTGTGGAAAGCACAACCCAAAGTAAGGCTTATTCTTTCAACTGGCAAACATCAAATGGTTCCCTGTTCTCTCCATCACAGCCTCCGACTCTCTCTGCTGCGCTGTAGCATCAGAGGAAAACCCATTAACATGTAACAACATGACCGTACACACGCATAGCACTCAGATGGACACATACAGCTGGGGATGCACATCCTCTTCGCCACAATCCTGTGTATATAGAAAAGAAACAAAATTATTTTGAAAGGAGTGTCCTGAACCTGTTGTCCCGTGTGGGCTGATTCATTCAGCTTTGGGCAATGCACTCCAAAACATCATACATGTAAAATGATGAGATCCAGATGAGGGAAGATGTACCTGAAAGCTTAGTTTTGGATTTTGAATGATCTGAACTGCTGTTGGGCTGTGTGAGAATAACAACCTGCTCCAACCTTCATCATGTTAAAAAAAAAGAAAAAAAAGAAAACGTAAGCAAGCTGATGAAACCAAATTAGCATGTAAATAACCGGGAGAATCAGCAATTAACTGATTTGTACAGTGTCACATTATCATACTAAATATTCATTTAGGCATGAGCTGCTGTGTAAGTGATGACTGATGGATAGTAATGAGATGACGTGAAGCCTGTACAGTTGGTATATTTTGAGGGCCACATTTTTTCATTGCTGAGTATTGTGACATATGCTTTTTTTTATACTCTTTTTAAACTGTCAAAAGTAGCAGAAAATGCCAGAAAAGTTTCTCAGAGCCATGGTGGGTTTCTCCAAATTGGTGAAAATTGACAGTATGTGATCCTAAGCTTTTTTAGGGCTGTAGCTGAGATTTTTCTTTCTTATTTTCTAATAATCCATCAACGACTGTCTCTGTAAATCCATTGTGCCCTCTCTATAATCTGTCTGTAGGGTCATCCCAACATGACATCCTTAAATTGGTACAAGAAATACCAAGAGTTATGTTGCCTGTCGAATATTTGAACACTTCTCTACTCAGACATTTTAGTGTATATTACATTTGTGCTTTCACATCTAGGAAGCAAGAACCACTGGTTGTAAAATCTTCATATTTAATAAATGACTAAATGGATGGGCAAAACTTTCACATTTTCACATCATTAAAGCACAGACAACTCGATACCAAGCGGCAACCTCCGGTCTGAAAATATGAGGCAATGCGGAAGTGCTAAAGTCTGCTGTTCCTCGAGTGTCCGCTTGAAGCTACCTCCAGAAGTAGCGAAAGTCACGTACACACCAAGCCAAAAAAAAGTCATTTTCACAGCCAAAATAAGCATATTTACAGCCTGGTACAAAGAATGTCTCCCATCTGAATCGCTAATTTCACTAACGGCACGCACTGTAGGGGGGGTGAATTTTTTTGTAATTCGGCAGATTCAACAATATTATGCTCGCCAGTTCGTACAATCGGACGCAGCTCAGATCACGCAACTGTGGAGCGTCCTATGGTTGTTACTGTGGAGACTCGAAGCCCGCCTCCTTTCCGATATGGCGGCGCCGGCCGTTTTGGGGATGCAAAATACGTCCATTAATTATACAGTCTATGCTTGATACTCAATTTATGATCGTTTTCATGTGATGGTCCATAAACTACTTTGGTCCAGACCAGAACAGGGACTGTCAAGTGTTTCCCTGCCTACAAAATTCCTGAAGTTCCTTGTATGTTACAATGGCAAACTGCAACGCTTTTATTTATTTATTTTTTTATCTTTATTAACAACTAATAATCCTCTCATCTGTCTTTTCATCCAATGCATATATTATATCACTATATCAGCATTTCTTACATCAGGTGAGTAGTTCTGATTGGCCTGGGTGGTGATTTTTGAGTGAAAGATTGTGCCTATAGATTTTAATTTGTAATGAAAAGACACCCTGTAATTTAAAATGTTATAACAGATAAAATCATTGGTCGGCTTAGAGTGCTGCTATGCACAGCACCGCTTAAAACAATGACTGAAATTTTCTTGCAGTCAATTTTTTTTGGAAACTTCATTGAAAAAACTTAACTCAATCATCATATACTCTCGTAAAGTATAAGCAGCTCAGTAGACTTTCCCTCCATACAAAAGTTGGTATTGATAATGCCAAGTATATTGCAGATGTGTAATGAGTTCTTTCTTTTGTTCGTTTGTTCGTTTGGTCTTTCTTTCTTTCTTTCTTTCTTTCTTTCTTTCTTTCTTTCTTTCTTTCTTACTTTCTTTCTTTCTTTCTTTCTTTCGTTCTTTCTAACTAGGAGCCTTATTAATAATGCATGACAAAAAGGGGGTCAGAATAAGGTTTCTTACTCAAGAGGATGGTTTGTTTGGGAGATTTGATCTTAACCGCGGGTGAGAATTAGCCTTCACAGTGACACACCTCACTGCACATGTTCATGCACAAACAAAGACGCGATTGGTAATTTCTTGTTGAAAATGATCTCTAAAGTTGCCACCATCTGACATGTATGTCTGAATGTTGTGTTTCTGTGAGTGTAAATGTGTGTCTGCAGGCATTTGTATGCATTGGACACTGCTGGCTCTCTCGTTCCAGTGGTCTGACCTCCTGCTGATTCACACACCGCAATGGGCGCAAGCAGAAAGAGATGGAGGAAGGGAGGGAGGGGGGGTGGATGGGGGGGGGTCTTCTTTTTTCCCTTTCCCTTTCTTGTTTATCTTCTCTGATTTCTCTCTGGATATTTCTGTGACCTTGTTTTCAGATGTTGCATAATACGTTGCTGGAGGTTTGGGCGCGGGGCAGTGAGGGTTGGGGCAGGACACTGATCTAAACTGTGATGACAGCTCAGGCTCTCTCCCTCTCACCTCCTCCACGCTCTCAAGGCGAGGTGAGAGTGTGGCGACAAAAAGAAAACCTTAAACACTGTGGGAGATCTCATCATGCCAGCAAACCGGGTTTACTCAGAAAGCTGGGAGTGAATAAAAGAGCACTCGGTGAAGTATGCAGTTCATTCACACATCCAAAGAAAAGATCATACTTGGCTTTGCTTCTGCATGTTGTGCTTTCTCTCCCAGTCACACACGCACACACACAGCATATGACTCATTTATTTCATCATTAAGTGGCTTGTTGCAAGCTACGAGGTTCGACGCTCCAACAGAAGTGTCAGACAGAAGTGATGATAACGTCAGTGGAAAGCCAAAATGAGAGCAGCTGTGAGCATTGCTTACTATGCTGTCCAATGACGTCAGCAACTCAGTAAAGTTGTGGTGTAAATTAGCACTTTTCAAACATAGCTCTGATTCAGAACTGTGAACACTTAAAGCCAAGAGCGATATGTGGCTGGATGAGAATCTGTTCATATGAACCCTTTGGTTGAGGTTATTAATAATCTGTAATGATGATATTTGTAATTAAAACTCTTAATTACAGGCATGGTAGTAGTACTTTATAATCATAATATGAGAATGATTTATGTGATATAGAAAATAACCCTGATTATGAAAAATTTAAATGATTTATTAAATCCTGTGAAACCTTACCCCCCAAAAACCTTAGAGTTGACTAAAAAAGTCCAGTCCTGTTTTTTATCAGCTCAGACTTATTAAAAAAAGCCAAGTCCCTCCTTTTAATTATGATTTAGTAAAAATCATTTGCGCTTTCCTTTTCATCATACACCTGTCTCGGTCAAAATCCAGCCGCTTCCTTCAGGCAGTTTAAAATACAGCAGCTCAGCTTTTAACTAGAACCAAAACATTGTTCTACGATTTTATTCAGATTTCATGTTTACCGCTTGTTTTTATTGTC
Organism: Labroides dimidiatus; assembly: GCA_030710495.1. Classification (NCBI taxonomy): domain Eukaryota; kingdom Metazoa; phylum Chordata; class Actinopteri; order Labriformes; family Labridae; genus Labroides; species Labroides dimidiatus. The sequence continues at coordinate 17,355,920 of CM061158.1, forward strand.
TTTGCTATTTTAATATTTGTTTTTATTGTTAAGAAAGCCCTTTGTTTCCTGTATGGAAAAGTCCTATACAAATAAAGTTTTTGTTATTATGTGAAAATGTTATATGTAAATGTGGGACTCATCCCGTGCTTGTGTTTGCATGAACTGATAGGTGGTGAAGACATGCATGTAAAGACTGAGGCATATGTCAGTATGACTCAGTTGGATTAAACTGCCTCATAGCAGACGTAGGAAACCAAAGAGGCTTTTCCTTCCAAGCCTTCATAAACTGATAATAGACTCTCTCCTTAAATGTAGCTCAGCATGTCTTTAACTGACTCACAGCCGTCTCCACAGCTGTCCCTGAAGTAAAAAAGAGGTGGCGTGTCACAAAAGATCCATCACTAAACTCCTGTAACAGATGCCCTGATCCCTCTCTGTGCTGTAGTAACACCTGCAGCTGATAAAGACCAAAAGGTTTGAATCCTTAGGGTAGACCATCAGATATTTTAGGTCCAAGTTAAAGTTAATCAGATTTAATTCAAGTCTCATTGAAAGTATTCGGTGCACGGCCCTCTGTCTGCACACTTTTTCAGGAGCTGTTGTAAGTATTCCCCAAACATTGCTTTCCTCATATTTCCCTCTGCTTGTTTTTAGCTTGTAATCACAGCTGCCACAATGCATTTCATTTGCCGCTGACAGAAATCCTAAAAAAAAATGTATCACATTTTCTGTTCTGTTCCTCGCCTTTTGTCCGAAGCGCTGCTCTCCTCAGATATGTGCTGCCCCCAGATATATTGGCACCCTCAATAAAACCTAAACACCCGGTGCTGTAAAAAAGATAGAGAAGAAATTAATGGACCATATTCTCGAAATGAGGAAGTAAGGCAGCTGGATAACTAATCACTGGTGTTCACTGGAGTACACAAAGGAAGCAGTTACACATGCTGTACAGCAGAGCTTTTAAAACTTATTTAAGTCAACACCCGTCAAGATCAAGAGATCAAGCTCTTGTGTTAATATGCTAAGTGTTCTTTGCAGCCTTTGAATGGATTTGGTCCGCATTTGCATTCATTTGCAAGTTGCTGCCATGTTGCATTTGAGATCTGACATTAACGTTGCTTTTTTGTGGATGGATACTCTCTAGATGGACTATTAATGTTTCCTTTTCATAGGTTTACGAGTCTTCTTAATGCACTTACATCATCTTCTGACATTACCTCGTTGGTAACAGCAGCATGTTATCATGCCTACTAATATGTGGCTGCTGTGAAGGCTTTATTGGTACACAGGGAATATGTTGGGGGATGTATTTACATAATGGAATGCCTTTTACGATAGGTTTCACTGGAGAGCGCTCCCCTTGGACGGAGGTTAACTTGTTTCCCAGCTCTGCGACATCATGCATGCCAATAAAACAGGAGGACATTTGAGGTTATTATATCAGCTTTGATTTCACATGCAGTTATTAGAACACACAGTGCATTGTGGTCAGGTTTAACTGCGCTTGTTGAGCACAGTGTGGTCACAGAATAATGAGTCAGCTTCTGCTGCAACATTTCTCGCCTTGGCATTCCAAAAACAAGTCCAGGATCTGACACCAGTCTCCTTGTTTGTTGGTAACACTGCAGGGCGCCAGCTCTTTAAAGAAAAAGGAATCTCTCTGCAAGATAAAGGGCACATGGAGCTCTCTAAAGAACGGCGCCTTGTTCATTTTTTTAACCACTTTTTTTTTGCAGGCTTACAGTGCAAGGGGGGGACAGAAGAAAACAAGCACTACAGGATAGTAATTTGTAATGGGCTTTTTTAGTGGCTGCCTATGGTTCTCAACAGCAGATGAGGTAGAAAAGTCAATTTCCTCTACTGCTAGGTCCTTGGTGACATCATATGACCACTTAATTTACATCCGAAAGAGAAGAAAAAAGAATCTCCTTGAACTTCATGTTTATCTCCAACTGAATCCTGAGCTTATTTCCTCCTCCTGGTGAGCGGAAGTTTCTCAGTCATTACTGCTTCTTTCTTTTTATTATCCTTAAGCCAAGGTGCACAGTGTAAGCGATGGCTTCTTTGACTGCCATTCTGAAGGAAAGTATTAGCAAGCGTTCAGAGAGGAGAGGAGGCTCAGTGGAGAGAAGATTAAATTATCTCCTTTGAAGGTGTGCGCGCTTCCATGAGACAGAGGCCATTATTAATATGCAGTGACACATGCATACATCCAAAATGATCCCGGACGCTTCGTCATGGATCATAAAATTCCCCAAGGTGCCTTTCGCTCATCGCATACTGAAAGCCGTCACCACATCTCTTATGAATCATAGCCGTTCCAGCAGGTTATATGTGGAAGGAGGGCAGGGGGGGCAGGAAAGAGGAAAATGGCTCTTGTGTTTTATTAGATTGCCCAGACAAAATGATATTAGTTTTGAGCTGTTTGATTTTGAAGGCAGGAGGCTGTGCTGCTCTGTCCACGGGTGACAGAAGGGCCAATGAACAGATTGTGGGGTTTGCATTGCTTGCAAGGAGGTTAAACGGGTTGTGTAAGCGGCTGTCAATCTGGAGCAAGATGACCTCATCTTTCGGTGCAATTGAGGTACTTGACTTTTTTTTTTTTTTTTCACGTTGTTTGCAAAAATAATATATGGAATGAATTAAAATATTCAAAGTTTACCATATGTGAAATCAGTATTGACCTGTATATTTCATAACCACGCAAAAAAATGTCTGAAGAATAAGCAAAGCCAGCAAGAAATCTACAAATTCAAACGTGGTTTAATGATTGAAAATGTTGTACGAGGAACTCAAAACTTTGGCTATTTGATATCCCATGTGGACTACGTTATACCTTTTGCCTCTTTGCTATTCTTGTCTTGTCATATACAAACAGGTAATGTTTGGGTAAAATTTTTTCCTGCTTTTTGAACGACAAAGGTACATTTGTAAAGGTCTTATTCTATAGCTTACTGTTGGCTGACACCTACCTGGTAGCAACAGTAACAGCACTATACAGTATATTACAAAGTAGAAACCAATAGGGCTGCAATAATTTGTTATCATAATTGACCAAAAACCAATAACAAGAAATGTGGATAACTAATTTAATCATTTACATTTTGACAGTTTGGTGTCATCCCTTGAGTTTCATGCCATGTGCAGACTCAGCATTGTTTTTCTGCAGTTGAAAGGCTGAGGAGTGAAAGACTAGCATTCTAACTGTCTTTACTGAAAGGTGCGCTTGTAAAACCGCAACCTGTAAGCAACAGGTTAAAGGGGCTGTGAGAACCATCCGTTTGAATTGAATTGCAGCAACTCCATTGGCTGGAATTGCGCACAATCACGTGTTTGTTTTGAAAAATGAATGAAAATCAGATTGTCTTCTTAACACTACTTTTCTTTGTTCAAAACAACTTTTTACCAGATACAATGCGACGAGGTTAGGTATTTATCAACAGTTACGCAGCACTGTTGTCTGAAACGTGACAACAAGCAAACTTTGTCTGTGTTTGTCATAGTTTAGTGGCCAGCTATTTTAGTGCTACGTACAGCCTGGTGTCTGGGATGTATCCATAGCCTAACATGTAAAATTTGTGAATCCATATATCCTTCCCATCTACCAAGCAGAGGTAGCGTAAACTCACCCTTCATTTCCCTGATATCCCATGTTTAGCCTGTGTTTTAGCCTTTAGCTTGTGGTTTAGCCTTTAGCCTATACTCTTTCACTCTCTTGTTTAGCTTTCTTCTCCTCTTCTGCCCATTTTCCATCTGGCAGATCACCTCCAGTGTCCACAATCACGACTAATTTAATCCCAGAAATCTTTTCAGCAGAGAATAACACAGATGTCTCTTCTCACTACTAAACTTTGTCAGCTGGCGTGGTGTTGTCATAGAGACTTAAACATGCCATATATCAGTCTTTTCCTGTCCAACCTGATCAAGAAGCTAAGAAATAGCATTTAGAAATGCTATTTTCACATTCCTGCAGATGTGAACTATTAGAGTAAACAATAAAGCAGGGATCAAAGTTTAAGGTCCAACAGATGATGTTCCCTTTATGGAAGAGGATCAGGAGAAGTCCCGGTGCTTTTTAAAGCACAAATGATAGTACATCTGTTCTATTCAGTGAGGTGCACTTCAACAAACGAAAAAAAGGTAAAGTTCCATCAAATCTACAGATCAACATCCTTTTTTTTGTCATGGGGAGTACAACAAAAACATGCCCCACAGGCACCTTCTCTTGTGCTCATAGCCCTGTGTACTAAAATAACCATATAAAGCATATTGTACCAGACAGCTCTTTGACAGCATATCCTGTGATGCTCTAATTATTCTAATCAGCTAAAGGGCCTAGGTTTAACCTGCTATATGAGATAATTTGCCTGTCATGGTGAGACAGTGACACAGTAGATGTCTGCTATCTCATCCCTAACCAACTGGAAGCACCTGGGTTCCATATATAATGCAGCACTCTCTTTATTTTTCTGCAAGGTTTAAACTTCACTGAATAAGTTACGCCCACAGCAAGCTCATTATACAACTGCATAGAGGCATCAACACTGTCAGCCAGGGGTTACACATATGGTCATCAAGTGTGTAATTGGAATTTCTGTCCTTTTATTCCTATTCTCTACTTTCCTCTGCGAGATCACCCAAAATGAGCTGTCATCCATGATTGATTTCCACATTTCAAGGATGCCTACTTTGACTAAGCGCTAACTATTAGAGCAGCTCTGTCATGCCTGTGGCATGGAGTGGGTCGTTAAGTATAACGCAGGAACAGTTTGGCATGGGCGCTCTTGAGCTTATCATGTAATGTTCATGCAAATGGGCACACATTTAGTTCTGTGCAAGGCAGTGGATTGTATGGAAAAAGACGATAAAAACCTTTATGATCTGCAAACTGAGCCAACCGTAAAATTCTTCTACTGGAAGAGTTCCTGATCAAATGGCGGCTTTGAATGTTTCACAGTTTGAGGCACTTCTGTACATGGCTGCCTTTAATGTCACTGTGCGTCACACTACATTAATGTATGTCATGGCTCACTGTAGTGGAAGAAATAATGTGTGATTTGTTGACAGTATAATTAGAAGCCTCTCAGTGTAAAGAAAAGTGGTAATTTCTTTGATGTCATTCTCGGGTTTGGTGTGCTTGGAACATGTACAAATGGTGCAGGAGATATTGTGCATTCATTCAGTGCAAACATCACAATGCATTTTTACATGGCAGCTAAAATGTTGCAGGTGGGAAGCTTAAACAGTGTTATTACTTAAGTATTTCTATTTTCCTGGTTGCTTTTTGCATTAACAGCAAGTGAGATATTGTTACATTAGAGTATTTTGCACACATAAACGATGTGTCTGTGTACACTGCCAACCCTTTCTGCTTTTCTTTTTTTACGTCTGTATAAGAAAACCATCCATGATCAGGGATTTAGACTATCTTGTCTCTCTCTCTCTGTTTGTTGGGTCTGATAACATGCAGTCAACGACACAAGCTGCAACAATTGAGGTGCAATGTCTCATGCTGAATATAAAACTTCTCACACTAAGGTATGTGCAGCTTGTTGCTGCTGATATGATTCTGTTTTATCTGTTTTACCTTTTATTTCCCTTGTGATTACATAGTATTGAAAGAAGAATCAAAACACCAGTTGGTTGACTTAGATGTCTTGATCAAAACTGCTGTTGATGATTAATGTCAAAAGATCAGATACTTGGTATGCTATAATTTCAATGAGATCTGACTAGTTATGAGACATTTTGACTAGGAATGAGTTATATTCTTGATAAGATTTTAAGAGATAAGATCTTGAAATTTTATCCATCAATGATGTGAGCTGAATTTGACAACTGCCCCATACCCCCCAATATAATGGTTAGGCTTTTAGTGCTTGAGACTGGTCTCGAGACTGGTCTCGAGACCACTTTAATTGGTTGGTATGTATATGCGACCTGCAGGAGCAAGGACCCAGCTGGTTCGCACCAGACACATTGACTCACAGTTCACGCACTAGACATGCAATGTCTCTGTAGTGTTGTGCCTGTAGTTAAAATCATACAATATAACATTTATACTGTGCAGCTGAACCCACATATGGTGCTTTTGTTCTACAACTCAGATACAAGCAGTGGCACCCACCCTCCCTAGAAATCAATTTTATTTTCTATGTTGCACCAAATCACAGCAGAAGTAATTTAAGATTACCTGTCTCATAGATCACTTCTATACCTTCTTTTATTTAAAAAAAAAACAAACAAACAAAAAAAACAAAACTAAATAGCTTATTTAATTTATCTTATTTATATGACAGGATGTCATCTCTGTCTCTACATGGTTACAAATTCACATTGCTCCTCTGCTCTCTGTATTGCAGACGGCAGAGTTCTGCCCCGGTGCACACAGACACAGAAGTGTGTGCACGCGTATTCACAGAAACGAGCATACTCTGTATGCCCATCGTCTCGTCACCCCGCTGCGCTGTGTACTGTATTGTTTTTATTTCTCATCTTCTTCACTCTACATCACTGTTTTTACACATGAAATAAGTTGCTGAATGACATAATTGCCTGATTTGCAGAACAAGTCATTTGCATGTAACTGTTGTGGATCTGAAGGAGAGAGGACTGACATCGTGGTGGTGACAGAAAGTATGTATTAACACACTGTAAATGTGTTTAGAACTACAAATTAACTTTTTTTTTTTTTGTTTATTCTTGTTTTTTTAATTTGAAATCATCAATTCTCCTCCTTTATTTGGGCTTTGGACCAGCTAAAGTGACCCTAAAGAGAAAAACTGCTCTGGCTGCAGCTGAGAGGGACTGCTGGGAGCGAGGAGTCCGTCTGTAAGAAAAGTCTGAAAAGAAGTTGCTAGATGGGTCCGAAGAGTTGCTAAGTTTCTTCTTCCTCTGCATGGGTGACATCAGCGCTGTGTGCCACATTAAAAGTAGTCCGGATGAAATATTATGCTCTGAGCTGTAAAACATGAAACGATTCCTTGGGGTGGAGGAAATTTTCTCAATCAGTTTTGTAATCAAGATACTCAAATTTATCAAGGAATTTTTTCAGCCCTTATAAGTAGCCAATGCTAATGTTTGTCAGGAATTTGCAAAATGCTAACATTAGTTGTAGTTTTTTGGTACTGGACAGTTTATCAAACATGGTGTTTTGGAAACAAAGCCTTATGACCATTTACTGGCTTTCAGTCACCTATTTGATAAGAAGAACTGAAGTGGTTTGTCGGTTGAAACACTGCAGTATGACATTATGACATTATTATACTGCCCTCATTGAGTGCAGTGATCAGAGGAATATAGCCTGTTTGAAAATGGTACATGTGCTGTTGCTAGGCATATATAAAACACTCCACTAAACACTCTTGCTATAGGAGGACCATTTGGAAAACGGGGCTTGACGAAAGGTGGCAGATTTAAGCGCTTCAATTCACACTTTTCAAATATGTCGAGGCTTTTTTAAGCACTTGCGCTAATCAGGCTTGCAAATCTGTTCAAGCGAAAGACATGTTGTAATTATTGCACGATCTCCCTTCTGCATATGCTCTGATCGTCTCAGAAGGGTTGCATTTGAATCAAATCATTCATGTGCAGTTTTGACCAGTGTTCTACCATCTTATACGTTTGAAAGCAGCAGGTGCTGGGCCTGGCCTGGAAATAATGTACTTTGAATAAACTGTACAACACCAGAGCTCCACTCTGACCCTTCAGGCTTTATGACTGGACATTGATTTACTCCCTCTGTGTTTTCCACATGGATGAGTAGGGCAAAGGCACTTATCTCAATTACAGTGTGAAATGGAGTGTATCCAAAAATGTGATTCTCTATGGCAGATAAGCTGCTGCCTCCACAGACTGCCCGCTCTCACACACAGGTATGCACGTGCAGACACAGATTTGGAGCAACAGGGTGACATGGCACATTCAGACACAGTTTAGTGTGCGCGAAATGAACAAAGCTGACATATGCTCCTCCTTCCATGCAGTGGGTGCCCTGTGCTGGAGTTTGCTCAAGCCGAACATGTGATCGCCTTCTGCTGGCTGCGTACAAAGGCATTCTATTCCACCTCATAATACCAGCCTGTATTCCCTGATAAATACAGTATATTGTTCAGTTAACCAGCTGTAATACATCTTTGTCTTATTTTTACATAACTTTTAATTCTTCAAATTTTTTATAAACCAAATCCTAAAGGGTCTCTTTCTAAACCTGAGGGCTTCCTAAATACTGAAAGGATAAAGAGGCTGAGAGACACTCTTTTAGTGACAAATGTTTTTTAGTTTTAAGCATTTTCTTTTAAGGTTTCTTATTAAAAAACAAATAAATGAAAAATCACACAATAATGTGGTCATCCCAGAGACAAGACTATTTTCTTGACTTTCAACAAGCTATCTAACGTGCAGACACTAGCTATTATTTGACAACACAATGGAGAAAAAAAACAAACAAAAAACAAAACAAAACAAGATTTAACAAATGTTATTGTTTCTTTTTTTTCTTTTTTTGTGAGGCTAACAGCTTTTCTCCTGCTTTCCATCCTTTCATAGCATCCACACTGTGTGGTCCTCCACTGGATAAAGACAGCATGACACACGTCTACTCACTGTATAACTTCAGAGTGGACAAGGATCAAACAAACAGAGTAGTACTGGGAATAAATTTGAGTTATCTGAAGGAATACCAATTTAATTTTGACCTAACAAAGTAATCCTTTTCTTTTATGATAATTAGGGCTGCAACTAACAATTATTTTGATAATCGATTTGATGAATGGAAATAAAACATGCACTTTTTTTCTTAAATTCCCTTCATTCGGAAACTAGTATATTTCACAGTACTAATACAACAGTGTAAACAGTGCTTTTTAAATAATTCATAATTAGTATTTGCATAAAGGTCAGTAACACAAAGACCATCTACAGAAAAGATATGTTCATTAAATATAACGGACAAACTCCACGTGCAGTAGTGGAAAGAGTTTAGAATCTGAGTGTAACTGCATTACTGAAATATTATTCAATAATAATTAAATTTACCAGTATTTAAATAATGGTCTACTTAACTAGTTTCATTAAATGAAATTACTGTAAATCATCATCAGTGTCTGAATGCATCAGTTTGCCTCTTTACTCAACGCCTTCACTCAGACCTCCTCGTAGAGAATTCCCTGATACCTATGACGGGGATCTGTACGAGGTAGCATGCACATGATTAGCTGATGGGCAGAGTGGGCAGGTCTGTGTGTGTGTGCGTGTGCGTGTGCATGTGTGTGTGTGTGTATGTGTAGCAGTGAATTGGGGATGTAGATAAGCTCACACTAATGTTCGCTTCACTTACTTCTCGTACTCGTCAAACGTGATGATCAGTTAACAGCAGGACAGAATAAGTTCTCAGAGACATACCAAACATTTCCTAACATTAAAATAGAACATGAGTGGAGTTCTGTGGTAAATTAACTTGCTACTAAGGCCCCCTCCTCCTCAGGTGTTGTTTCATCTCTGCGGTGCTCCAGTGCTGCGCCATGAAGTTGACGGACAGTTTGCTTCGAACACACTTTACCTGATGTAAATGTCCGCACACTGGAGAATGTCCACTATATTACATGTGTATATTATTTGCTTTCACTTCCACCATACTGCTCTCATGTTAACATGCAACACCTGCAATTCAGTGAGGGGAAGCAATGCACTGATAATGAAAATAAGTTTTTGACACTTTTAATAATCCATTCGTCATTGCAACCCAAATGATAATAACTTGTTAATTATCACCAACTTGACAATAACAAGCTCAAAAGCAAAATATAAAAAAAACAAACAAAAAAAAAAAAACTTTAATATAGTTGCATTTTCTGCTTTATGCATGACAGGATTTGTTTACAGTAGCAGCCAGATTTGAGTTTGCATGCATCAACCCACAGATCCTGGATCCCAGCCAGATATATTTCACTGTGAATATCCCGTGTTTTTGTGTTTGTGAATATGTAGAACCTGTAGCACATAACTTTTAATCCTGAAGAAATGTCAAATATTCATACCTCTGCTGCTCCAAGCTGCTCGCTTCCTGAAGCCGTGTAGGTGCCTGTCATGTCCTCCGGGAGAGGTCCTGCATTATGAATGCAAGAGTGGAGGTCACAGACAAGGAATCAGAATACGGCTTTGCCTGCAGGGATCCTGAGGGTGCGCTTTAATGAAAGTGATTCTACAAGACCACAAGACGAAACCAGATCCCGTTTATGAGAGAAGGGAGACTGTATGGGGTGGTACAAAGAGTAACAGACTTTAAAAAAAAGCACCTTCAGCATTTAGTGAAGAACGAGTGTTCATTACAGACAATTAACATGGTTAACAGAGGAAAGTGATTTATTCTCTTAGCTGTATTTTTCAATTTAAAGGATCAAGGCAAACAAAAAAAAAAACCTCACAGTATCTCCCACTTTTTCTTTAAAAGCATTGATCTTACTTAAAAGGATGTGGTTTGTGTTTCAGCATCACCTTCCTGTTCAGGTTTCAAAGATTTAAGCAGCCCAAAAGTCTGTTACCAAAAATAAAAAGTAATTTCTGGAGGAAGTGAATCATTTAATGGGTGTGATCTTGTCTCCCTGGGAGGCCTGCTGCCAGGTACACCGAGAGAACCATTTTACACTTATCACATTTTTCATGCAACACTCCTCTCTCCTTGTTTGTCAGATTAATGTGGAAAATAATGTAAATGGCATGTTGTTAAAGACTAAAGTGCTTTTGATCTGCTTGTAAAAGATTAAAAAAATAAATTAATTAAATAACATGAACTTTAAAGCAGTCCCTCATGCATTTCCTCTTTAGCTTCTTCATTCTGTCAAATTAGCAGCGAACACCACTGCAAGACATCAAATAGCTGTATGAGCGATCGCTTCGTTCACCCTTCTCTTGTTTCTGGCGTGATCAGGCTGCTTAAGCTCTGTGTGGCGTTTGGCATCTCTTCAAGAAGCGCAGGGCCCGGCCCATGAGGAGACATTACACGTTGCTCGTCTCTGACAGGTATCTATAGACGTCATTGACTTTAAATTAAAGCTGGGTGTGAGGTGATCAATCATAAGAGTGCACTCCGGACATAGCTCCAGTGTGATGCATGGGCTTCCCTCCCCGGTGCTTCACGACAACGCACTGTCATCAGAGCTAAATTACCCCAGCGACCTGCGCTTTTTCTCCTTCTCCCCTGCTGTCCTCCCCTCCTGCTACACAGCCAAACCCTCCTATTTTACACTCCACAGAGCAACACAGTTTTTTATTACCTCACTACACCCTTCACAAACTGCACCCCGCACAAACACCTTCCAAAATGTTGCGCTTTTACACTGCAGTATGTTACATCTGGAAGTTTATTACTCAGCTCAGTCTGAGTGCCACCTTGTCAGTGCATATCAGTCATTTTCCTTTATAGTCACATTAAAAGGACCGTCAACGTTGTCAAACAGGCTTCATTCAAGACTTGGATACTGTTGCTAAGCTTGAGCTACAAAGCTCTCTCTTTGAAGGCTCTTAATAAGTTTTCCTGAAGGCCAGTATTGATGTTTTTTACATGTTTATGAAATCTAATCATACACTTACTTTACTATCAAATACACCAAGAACACACTGTTCTCTTCAACACATTAGGAGTTATAAGATTGACTCTCTGTCCCTGATGCAGTCACTTTTTATTCCTTTTAAAAAATAGAAGTCACTGGGGCTGTGGATCAGTGGTAGAGTCATCGCCTCTCAATTGGCAGGTTGAGGTTCCAGCTCCTGCAGTCGTACATGTTGAAGTGTCCTTGAGCAAGACACTGAAACCCAAAGTTGCTCCCACTGTTGGTCAGTGATGTGTGGATGAGTGTGAAAAGATAAAAACTGATGGCTCCCATATGTATACAAGTCTCAGCCATCAGTGTGTGAATGTGGTGTGGATGGGTGAAAGAGATCAGCAGTGTAAAGTGCTTTGAGTGGTCGGAGAGACTAAAAAGGTGCGATATAAGTACTGATCCATTTACCATTTGCCAGGGCTGCACGGTGGCACAGCTGTTAGTGCTGTTGCTTCACAGCAAGAAGGTCACCGGTTCGAGTGTGTGCCTTTCTGTGTGGAGTTTGCATGCGTGGGTTCTCCCACAGTCTAAAAAACATGCTCATCAGGTTAATTGGTGATTCTAAATTACCAGTAGGTGTGAGTTTGAACGGTCGTTTGTCTTTGTGTGTCAGCTCTGTGATTGGCTGGCGACCAGTCCAGGGTGTACCCCATCTCTCAGCCTAAGACAGCTGGGATAAGCTCCAGCCACCCGTGATTCTGAATAGGATAAGAGGTATAGAAGATGAATGAATAAAAGTCTCTGCCAAGATTGAACTCACAAACTTGATTTCTAGTTGCTCAAGTTTTATTACACTCATGTGGTTATTTAAGCAGGGACTGCTTTGAAGCTTCTGTGTTCAAATGCTTCTGTGATGAAGGATCTGGAATCAAAATCCAAAGTCGACCTTCCTTAAAATTCCAGTTTTCTCCACAGTTTGTCCTTCAGTTTGGGCCTCATAAGAGGCTCAGAATAATTAAATATGAAACATTTTAAAATCTTGTTTCTCCCATATTTAGTCCTGCATCTAATATATCCTTAGGTAGGGTTGAATAGTATTAGGAAAGCTAACTTAATACAATACTATTTTAGATTTTTATTTCATTTTATTTATTTACTGTTATTATTATGTAATGAGATACTACCTCAAAAATGGTTTAACATTGCTTGTGATGAATAATATGCTTCTTATCATCGAGGCAGACTTTTTAGTAGTCCTGATATAATCAAGGTTTAGGCTTTGAAAACTTTATTGTGGCAGTAAAAGTAGTGAAGTATTATGTATAATGTTTTAGTGATTTATGTTTTAGTTCTGTTTTGGTTGTGGTGAATCACTTTCAGGGCACATTTGGTCACTACCTTGGCTTTTTTTCAGTTTTTTTTTGGTCAATGCGGTTCCAATAGGGTCCCCACCAACCCGTTGGTCATCAGGCTCAAGCCCTAATAAAAGGCTAAGGAAAATCAGTAAACAGAGATGATTTAAGATCTGAAAGACAATACACCACAAAAAAAAAAAAGAAATGCATTGTTACTCATGAAAAGATTTGCATTTAACAAACATTATGATTTGGTAATCCAAGTCTGTTCTACAAACTAAAACTCCTCTTTTGCTGGTAACGTTTGGCTCATTCCTCCGCCAGTAGCTCTCTGAACTCCACATGGACTTGTAGAGATACAACAGATGGGCCAACATGTTGGTAATAAACATTACGATCACACGTGTGTTGGAGTTGTGTTACAAACATATTCAACATTTCAAACGCATGTTTTGTGAGCAAAGCCAACCCAGTACATTTGACTATATGACACAAAATCACATTGTCTTGATCTCACTGTCAACATACTCACAACCTCATGTCATGTGTGTTGTGCAGGCAGAGCTGCCAAAAGTAAACACACTGATGTGTGAGTAGTCTGTGTGTTTAACCCCGGTGTTCACCAGCAAAGAAATTAGGTGCTGCCGTTAATATAAAGAGGCTCCATTGAAAAGCTGCCTCATCTAATTCAGGGTGTGCTTCTTTGTCTTTTTGCCAAGTGTTTTATAGGTGTTTGAAGCAATTCTCATGCTTGAACATGCTGCTGAGCCAAGACATGGTTAGCTTAGCTTAGCTTACACATGGGGGAAACCACTTGAGAGGCTTTGCCTGGCTGTAAAAAGCACCCTGCCAACTCAAAACCACATGAACAAATACTTTCTCACTTTTAACTCTTATTAAAGCTAAGAGTCTGAGTGTGCTGGTCTGATACTTGGCAGGGGGCAGTGAATTCCTGCAGTCTTTGTTTGTTGCTTGGACACCTTGGTGCTGGAGACACTCCAAGAACTCTCTGTTTCTGAACAATAAATAGTCAAGCACACAGTGTCTTAACTAACACAGCTTTACTCCTTTGATTGAGTCATGGCTGCTCATTCAGCCTGCCTCCACTTGTTGCACCAAGCCAAGCGAACTGATGTGTGACCAAGAAGATCAAATGCACCATTACACAAAAATGTTTCAATTAATAAAACAAAACATTTTAGTTATCATATTTTTTTCCCCAAACAAAAACTTAAGAAAAAATGGGGAAAAAACTATTCATAGGCCATAGTGATTTTTTTTTGAAACATTAATACTTTAAAAAATGGAAAAAAAGACAAGAAAAAAAGTGGTAGAAGACTTATAAAGTAGACTGATGTTGTTTGTACATAATGAGAAATTTTTGCATTTCGTTTATGATTTTTGCATTTAGTATAATGATCTTAGTGTTTAGGGGATGTTTTTTATGCAGTCACAGGACTTAAATAGAGCCGATCCTTTCACATTTATCTCAGCAAGAGAATGAGTAAGACTTCTAGAGAAGACAAGCTGCTGACGATGACGGGGGAAGACCATTAGCAAAGGTCCAGATGTCAACACCTTACACTGAATTAGACGAAATGAGTGAAGAACCTGCAAAGAAAACCAGCATCATCACTTTTTTTAAACAAATGCTGCAGAATGATACAAAGTGAATGTTAAGTGAGCAGGCTTCCTAGTGGCTGCAGAATTAATGATCCAGTGGCTTTTAGGAATTGATTTGTTTAACATTGAAAAATGCAAACAACAGTCTCTCTCTCTCTCGCTCCTCCTGTTTTCTGACTCCACTCTCATCCGCACTCCTCATTTTTTTATTTATTTATTTTTTTTACAAGGCAGGTTTACAATTCTCAATTTCATGGTTTAATGACCCTCTTGTCGCATGAGGTATCATACTGGCTCACAACATGTCAAGTTAGTTATGGGGAGGAAAAAATGACTTTTTATTAGCGTCTTGCACTAACTGGTGTGGAAAACTCTCCGAAACAACTACCTCAGTAAAGCAGACACTGAAGCTACTCAGATAAAAATTCCCTTGTGCAAACTTGGAATTCAGACTGATAGAAAGTTCAACTGATTAAATATTTATGCTCCTGAGATTTCAAATGTGGATCCATTTTAACAATTCATGGAAGGATAAACTTTTGTCACTTTAAGATATTAGAACAGAAGAAATGGAAAAAAAAACACATCCAACACTCTTTTAATGTCATTTTAAAATATTCACACACACACATGAAGGCTCTTTCAGATAAAAGACAAACACACAGAGAGACAGAAATGATGAAAGGATTCATAATCAGAGCTGGTGAACTGAGACAAAGACTAATGAGGCTCACTGCTTTAATGCATCAACACCATCTCCACCATATTTCATCACAGCAGCAGAAACCTTGAAAAATCATCAGCTGTGTCTCTGAGTTGTCTGCAGACTACAGGCAAACATGTTTGCTTGCTTCCATTTAAAGCTCCTGCTCTTACTGATGTCAGGGGTTGCTGGAAGAACGATGGGGCCCTTGTTCCAGGAAGTGTCAGATGCAATCAACCAAGAGCGTTTGGATGCAATCACAACACAGTGTGCAGTTGTCCTTTTCTTTGCTGGAGCTGAAAAGTTTCTTATTTTGGACTTATTTGTGGTTTTGTCACGAACTCATGAATATACTGTGGTCAACTGCTGGAAATTCCCCATGATGAGTTATGAACACAGCACAAATGTTTTTCCTTTTTTTTTTTTTTTTTTTTTTTTCATTTCAAAAGTAGAAAGTTCTGTGGTTGGTTTGAAAGCACAATGAGAACAGCTCAGAGGCCTCACACGAGAAGCTTTCTTGAGCTTTTTACCAAACGTGAACCTGTATTTTCAAGCTGAATGAGAGCTTGGTTCAGGTTTTGGTTGAATGGTTTGATTTATATGTGCGATACAATCTAAAACAGGCAGGAAGTGTTCACATAAAAATCTTACTTCTTCTATTTGTGAAAATGATATTACCTCAATTGCTGATAGTATCCGGAAGCAACGACTGGACACCCACAGAGAGAGAGAGAGAGTGTCACACAATGTGACTTTAAAGGCCTTACCATCCTCTGTACACTGGGTGACCTTTCTGCTGATTTAGCATGTCCTTCTGGATGGTCCACTTTTGCTCCGAGACATAGACGTACATCTCAAGAGCCGACATTCATGTGCTCTCCAACCCAATCACTCAATGAGATGAAATTACATTGTCCAATTGTCTGCAGCGAGATGATGGAAATACATTTAGGAACAAGGGGATGTGTGCAGAACCACAATCAGTGCAGAGCAGAGCCTACAAACGACCATGAAAATGAGGTTCACTTTTAACCTTTTGTGATCCGTCTTTGGTGGTTTTTCTAGCCTTTGTGAGGAGCTTCATCCTGTTTATTTCATTTTTTTCTGTTGTTTGTCATTTGTGTTAAGTTTCACATTTTGCTTAAAGCACGCACTACTGCATTAATTGTAGCTTTAATTGGGTGATATACAAAGTTAAAAATATCTTAAATGTGCAACACATCTCTGCAGGGATATGATGTCCTCTTAGGAACATTAAGTTGTAAACAGAGACAAAAGAAGCATTTAAAATTATAAAGCGAGCATAATCCTCCCTTATTGGCTTTATCTGGGAGCACGGGAGCCATTATTTGTTGTTGTACATCACTTAAAAGTAAATATCCTACCTTTGGGAATCACTTACCAGTTCTGCTGGGATTGCATCATCATTTTGTCATTTACTTATGGTCTGTCTGCTCATTTTATTTTAATGTGCATGCACTCATGATGGAACTATGCTCTGATTAAAAGACAGTTTGATTGCAAATGACAATCTAGTTTATTGGCTTAAAAGTGATTCGGGAGTCATCACTGAAATCTTAATTAAGCACAATCACAAAAATCAAAAGGGGGGTTGTGTATATAATCAACTGAAAATCAGAAACAGCTGTCAGACAATCACAATCCACATGGATTTGTTGGCAAGTCCACCAAGGACGAAGAGAGCGAGTACAGCCTAATGCAGTGGTAATTAGTTGAAACGGTAAGAGTAGGCACCCTGGCTGTGAAAGCAACAGAGGTGTCATTGATATAACATGCAATAAATGGCCTTGGAACGCTTCACGGGGCTTGGGAGCTGCCATCTACTCTGCTCAAAGAAGTCTGACTCATACAACCTGTGTAATTACCACATATAATTGCCACATTTCAAGGATACAATTATATTTCTATAGCAGTAATTATGCAAACCCACTTTTAGTACTGGCGCACAAATGCACCCATGTACCGCTCACATAAAACCCACACTCACCTGCACACATCAAAGTTAAAGAGAACTTCCTTTTTGGTATCACAGTTAATGAACTTATACTACAAGGCAGGTCTGTGACACATACTGTATGAGAACAGCATCTCTTTTAATGAGAGCATAGTGAAATATAAAGCACTGTTTATGCAAAACATTGTCCGTTTTTGTCTGATACCCCTCTAGACTCAGATTGCTACAAATGATCAGAAATGATATCCAAGAAATAAAAAGCACTCATTGTTTTAGACGAACGCTGTTAAAGAGAAGTGGAGACTTGTTTTTAAATGTTAAGCCACTTGAGAATCTTAATTTACACTCTCTTTTGTGGCCAGTAGGGGGCAACTGCACTCAAAAAAGGTTTCACTGAATTAACTCAGATGTGAAAATAACCACGTGCTTCTCTTGAACCATATCTGTCCACTCTTTTGTCTCAGTTGCTTTTTTTTATTCAGTGCAGCATATAGATTTGGTGAATGATTATTCTTTTTAGATCAAAATCAACTATAAAGCATGTGAGTTTAAAGGTAGTAACCAGATCAAGGATGTATCACTGTGTATTTGTGATATTACTTTTATTCACATCATAGTGTACCAAAACCCGAGAAAGCTATGGTCAAAATGCCAAACTTGAAACTTTCAAGACTTGTGCACCAAAAGATCAAGCCCCAGTTCATCCTTTCGCTAATTAAATTCAGCCTGATTTCTACAAATGAGTAAAAAATGGATCTTGGTGTGTATATGTATGTACATCAAGATACCACTGTCCATGCATGAGTCAGAGTTTTTTAACTGAAATGTGTAAAAGTTTTGGGTTGTGTGTTGTGGTTTCCATTGTCGTTGCTGATCGATTTTGGAAAAAAACAAATGTAGGTGCAATATTTAGTGACATGTATAAAGTTAAGAGTTAACGTGGAGCAGAGACAGTTTAATAATAATAATAAAAAAAACATCCTCCCAAAAAATTATGCTGTTACATGGGCGAAAAAATGAAACAGCATATTTGGTGGTGTTTTCTTACCTGGTGTACCTGGTCCTTGCTCAGGGTCCACTAACAATCGATGGGACTGTGATGTTTGACTTTATGTTCCAACAGGTGATATTAGCGGATAAATTATGTGCTGTTACTTGTGTTAGCTTGCGTGTCATTCAAACAGTTTGCAGTGCACACCGCTTTGTTTGAGTTTGGATGTTTGTTTTCTCAGACAGCTACAGGATGCCAGCCTGTCAGTCAAATCTGTCATGCCCTTCTAAGTTTTGTAACCTAGAAATTAATGAGTTATGAAGAAAATTCAGTTCCTGTAGAGTGTGTGCTGAGAGAAAGATATTTTTCAGACCCAAGCTGTTTCCAAACCAGGCTGTAAACATGTTTTAATTCTGTTATGAAAATCAGCTTTTTTCGGCTTGTTGTGTTTGTGGTTTCAGGTGTTTCTCCAGCCAGCCAAAAGTGGACTCTCGAAGGAGTGCAATTTTTGCATAACCTTTGTGCTTTTTGAACTGGAGGTTGCTGCATGGCTGTTCGTCTCTGTCCTCGTCTTCTCTTTCATGTTGTTTGGCAATGTTTACTGAACATCAGCACAGCCTCCCTTTCTGTTTTTTGTGGAATGTAATTGATTTATCAAGTACTGAAATTTAAACAAACCTTTTCATATTTATATCAGGAAAAATTACATCCCGCTAATTCATTCATGGTTCATTGAGCTCTATGGCAGCATTATGTGTGTGTGTGTGTGTTTTTTATTTATCTTAGCTGGCAGGAAAATTGAGCATATGTGTTTTTCATCAGACTGGCATTACTCGTAGAAATATTGGCTTTTCTCAACTGGCACAATATGGTTCAAAGCTTACAGGATACATAAACAATAATAAAAAAAACGACATAAGAGAGTTACATTGTAGCAGATGGTATTCAGATCTTAGCATATCATTGCTATAATTAATATCCTGGTGTTGGCAGCTTCGTTAAGTTGGTCGTAAAGATGGAAGTGCATGTTTTTCTTGTGCTGTAAGTTAGAGTTGTCAGCAGAATGGATCAAGGCTCAGATTCAAGTAAAGTGTAGTGTTCCCTAACCATACATTCCTCCTGGTGCCATTTATAAACAAGTGACCAGTCCTCCCCATGACTGACTGCTGTGTGTATTCTTGTCTTTGATCACAAGCTAACAGCTAACCATCTTTCAAAATACATGCTTTGAACTGTGTTTCAAATATATGGACTCTAAACATAATATACCTGGCGTCTGTATCAAACTGTCTTTTAATTAAACAACTAATCAGCCAGCTTTAGATTCATAACTAAACCTTAGAGGCTGTGCTAGCATCTCTGTTTCCATCCGGCTTTGATGCATCCAGCTTAGCTCAGAGGTGAAACAATGAGCAGGATGACAGTTCAGTGACTCCCTGTGAATAAACCTGCCAATATCTCCTGGCATCCTGGCTATTGGGCCTCTGTGTGTTCCTATCCTCTGTCACCACTTTGATTCGTGTGTTTCAGAGTTGCCTTCCTGTGATTACCATCCCACTCACTCTGTCTTCCTCCCCTGTCACATTGTTCCCCTCTCTATTTGTCTCATCTTATCTCAGCCATTCTTTTTTTTTTCCCCCTCAACGGTTTCCGTCTCCCGCAACCCCCCTCTCTGTGTGTCTCTGTCTTTATCTTAACCCCTCCATCTCCTCCTCATGCACACAGAAAGTGATGCATGAAACACCATCCCTCACATCTCCAATGAGTACCTTGTTATCATCTTGTCCCCACAGTGGCTTTCTGTCTGGCTCCGTCTCAGCTCGGATTCTGTCACTAATGGGACCGCATCATTTTAGACAGCTGCTATTTCTCAGCGCTGACAAACAGAGATGTGGCTCGACTCTGCGAAACACAGCTCAGAGGGATTGTAGACTAATGCCTGCGTCTGATTTACACATTTACAAAGGCCTTTTTAAAACATAATTTCCCTTTGACACAGACATTCTGCCGTTGCACAGACACGCCACTCTGTCTGTAAAGACGCAGATGTTCGAAGAGCTCATTCCTTCCCTTCGCAATCTCTGGGGCAGAGTCTGCTTTTCACACGTCTCACTGTCTTCTGAAATGTCCCATTTTTATTTTATTATTTAAGTAATGTCAGCCACAACCTCAGTATTGGGGAACACAATGCATGAAATATTTATGAGATTTGAGAACGCAGTGACAACAGACAGAAACTCGTCAGCGTGCTATTCTAGGTTCAGACATCTTAGAAGTTTGTCTGTGGCACCTCAGGCGCTTCAGATCTGCAGAAGAGAAGCTAAGTGAAACTTCATGAAAGCTTCAACAATAGCACATGTTAGTTTGCCTTGCCTTCAATCTCACAGCCCGCTAATCGTTTTCACTGGGTCCTGCAGGGCAACAACAAAGTCTCCCAGAATTTGTATGCCAATCTGTTATTTCGTTTGATTGCCTCCTCTACTAAATTTACTTGTGTTGTGTTCATGGCTTTCATCTCCCTCAAACGGGGCACTTAACAGCTGACTCACTTGTGACCCAGGACAAGCTTTCAAAGCAGAAGCACACCACTGATTGCAAAAACAAATGAGCTGCTCCTAATGCAGTTGTTTTTTTTTTTTTTGTTGTAAATTCATGGTTGGATAACAGGCAGTGTAATCAAATTCACAGAAAAGCTACCGTATGCTCAGGGATCAGGGATACAATTCATCTTGTATGTGTTCAAAATTGCAGATGTGCCAACAACTGCTTTGAAAGAGAACCTGGATGCAGTTTTTTATTCGTTTCCTCAAGACTGGCTGAGCAAATGTCTTTGAAATTAGATTTTTTAATGCCAGAAAGTGCAGATGAAATCCTCAGTCACAATCCAAATCAAGTGTCTTCACTAAGTCTTTAGCAGTTTGAGGAAATAAGAAAAAAGTAGCATTTCACAAAATTACAAATGTTTTAACAGTTTTCATGTTTATTTTCATGTTTCTGTAGACAGTGTTTCATTGCTGAGCTGCTGTAAAATGGATTATAACAGAGAAAAGGGAATATTTGGCTTGTGTTTCTTTTCATTCCTTATTTAAAGGCTTTTAGTAACTACATGTCTTTGCCAGTTATGCTATGAATTTTATTTTCAGTTACAAGGAAATGCCAACATTTTGAAAATGAGATGTTCTATAATCATTCTAAAAGTTTTGTGTATTAAGAAGTTTAGTTTTTGACTGCTTGACCTGAGGTTAATGGCATAAAATAGAAGTGTCTTTCATGTGTGGGGGATTTTTTGATCTTGAGAAACAGAAAACTTTTCATCCGCATTTTCAGTTAACTTAAAATTTGATGTTAGAATAGTTTACTGGACTTAGTTTATTGGTGTGATTTTACTACTATTGTGGGAATCTCTGTTCTAATACTAATCACCCAATTCAAATGTACCATTGGAAAAGCAGAAAGCAAACAAAGATATGATTCAACATCATTTGATGCAGGCCGCTTCTGTTGGGAAAACATTAGAGACAAACTCAAAGAAACAGGAGTGAACCCCTCCTTTGTCTCCTGGATCACAGATTACCTCACAGCAAGGCCACAGTTTGTCAGGTTGGGAACTGAGTCTCTGGAACAATAATGAGCAGAATGAGCAGCTCGGGAGCTCCACAAGGGACTGTTCTGGCTCCGTTCCTGTTCACATTTTACACAGCAGACTTCAGATACAACTCTCAGTCCTGCCACATCCAGAAATACTCAGATGATACTGCTATTGTGGTGTGTAAAGGAATCTTAATACAGGGATCTGACAAAAGCCTTTAGCGAGTGGAGTCACAAAAACTGCCTCCTACTGAACACCTCAAAGACAAAGGAAATGATATTAGAAGATCAAGGCTCTGCCATCAGCCAGTTAACATTTGAGGGCTGGACATTGGTGGTGCCAATCTATAAATATCTAGATGTACACCTGGACAACAAGTTGGACTGGTTCCTAAACACAGATGCACTCTACAGGAAGGAGCAGAGCCGCCTCTTTTTCTTAAGGAAGCTCAGATATTTAGAAATATAAATGCTGCAGATGTTTTATCAGTCTGGGGTGGTGAGTGCGTTATTCTTTGCTGCAGTCTCCTTGGGAAACTGTATAAAATACAAGGATGAGAGGCGACTGGACAAACTGGTGAAAAAGATTGGAACCAGGTTGGACTCACTGGGGGCTGTAGTGGAGAGATGCAAGCAGAAGAAGTTGGAGGCCTTTATTAATTATACAGACCAGCCACTTCACAAAATCTTTGTGGACCAGAGAAACAGCATCAGTGGACGGCTCATCATTCTGCACTGCAGGACTGAGAGATACAGAAAATCATTTATCCCTGCAGCCATTAGGCTCCATAACAGGCCAGCCAATGGTAGGTGAGCTGAAACTCATGTTTTATGTGATTTTTTTTTTTTTTTTGTAATTTAAACCATGCCTGAATTTTCCTTTGGGGGTTAATAAAGTATATTCTATTCTATCATGATTGTTCAGCTGAGAGGGAAACCTGTTCAGAGAGTGGTATTACTTTGAAAATTCAAATACTGACATTTGGCTTAAGCAATGTATGAGGTCAAGTCAGGACTTTGAAATACTGCCTTTGTTTTTTATCACCCCTTGCATGTCTACTTGTAAACACCGGTGACTCTGTTTTTCTGTTGCAAACAAGCAGCTTTTACATGATTTCTTAGCAGACACAATGAATGGATTGCTTGTGAATATAGCAGAGATCATGTGTCCCTCTATCCCTGGAGGTGTTTAGACTTTATTAAGTACAATGAAGGTGCAGTTACAACAGAAACTGATGCAAAGGGTCTGATTTGCCAAACTGGGTCTTGATGGAAGAGTCATCTTTTGTACAAAATTATGATTTTTTTTTGCCACTTCTTCCCTCCTGTGGACAGTGTGAGGAAAAATGATGTTTTTTAATGTCAGTAGTGTTAAAAAAGAAAGCATGTATGTATGATTCCGTTTGGGCAGAATTATTTTTTTAAGAATTTCTTCATATTTTGATTGAGCGCGTTAAATCTTTACCATGTAGAGATGTATGGATTTGAATTGCAGCTTGACTGGTTAGTGTCTGTATCCAACCCTAGAGCCCAAGTAATTTCATTGTTTAATGGAGTTTTATTTGAGTAAAGGTCAAAGGCAAACCTTTACTCAAATAAACCCTGAGACAGTCTTTAATGTTAGACTTGCTAAGATGGACGCAAGACTCAGAGAGAACATTTTAATTTCCTATTGGTGGGTATTAGGCAGCTCAAGCGGTGAACCGAGCAGAGTTGTGTGTTGAAGCTTATCGTGTTTGAAGAGAGGCAGGTACACTGATCTGTGTTAATAACATGGCAGTAAGAGCTGCTCATTCAGCCAGTGGCTATGGCCTGCCTGCCAGCATATTACCAGTGACATCACAGATCACACTGCGTTCGGCACGACTCAGCCTGCTCTCATTCAAACACACATCCTACAGGAGACCCTGCTGGTCATATACATGCTGCCCTTTAAAGTTTGGTCAAAGAGCATCAGAATGAGCCTGGCAGACAATGCTTACAAGCTGCTGTCAAATAACAGCAAGTAATATGAAATACATCCACCAAAATTGAACCAAATGGTGTTTTTAGAGCATCTTTTAAAGGCTTCAGTTAAACCAAAACCAAAGGGAGCACCCTGTGAGTGGTGGCGTAATGGGTCTGAGAGTATTATGAGTCACCCCACTTGTTCAACATTCAAGTTTAGAATGTTTGGAAAATGTTTCACCTTGATGTAATGCCAGTAGATTCCTGTCAGAGTTTGTTGTTTCACTCCAAACTGAAACTCTCAGACTGTCATCACCACAATGTTCAAACATGGCATCATATATCCCTTTTCTATCAAAACAACCAGGTGCCCTTTCGATGCTAGTGCTAGTGCTTAGTTGTCAGTTATCATTTTCTTCCTAAGAACCAGTTTGGTTTGCCATTGGAAAGGAGCTTAGTTGGAGCCGACTCATTGGGTCACCATAAAACACCAGTACGTAACTTCATTCTGTAACAGACTTGGTGGGTTGTTAGTGTTAGATAATGGGGATGTGTTACTGTTAAGATGAGTTATTGAGTGCTTTAGAATTACAAGGCTCTGTGAATGCTTTACCAGTGATGGGTGGTTCAGCAGCCATCGTCTGTATTTTGTTTGGGGGTTTTTTTTCAGCGCGAACACTCCTGGTGTAGTTGGTGCTTCACTCTGGCCCAGCAAATAGATGGTGTTTGCTAAGCACTCGTTTTTAGCACCTGGAGCCAGTGCTTTGTTGGTGGAAACACAAAGAACCAGTGCTAAATCAGGCACCAGCCTGGAACTAGCACTAGCACCAGCTTTGTGGGGGGTAATAGTTTTTGTTAATAGTTCTTTATAAAAATATTAAAATATTTTCACTATAAACTCACCTGTACTGCACAAACATTGCCTTGTCTCTGCTTAGGTTCCTTAAAGAATTTCGTTGTTTTGCCAAATACACGTCATAAAAGTGCAATTGGGGGGGGGGGGGGGGGGGTTCAGGACCATTTTACATCATCACAATATATCCGTTATTAAAGGCACAGATGGTAGTCATGGAAAACTAGCATCTCCTCAGGACTCCGTTTAGCCCCTGCCCTCCCACACTTAGAGCTCCTCCAAAACGGAGTTCCCGCTCACATGCACGAGCACCACTCATATGATTGTGACTGATTCAAAACCACAGACACCAAACTGGTCCTCAGCACATTGTTATTTTTTGTTTACACGACGAACCAGTAATCGGGGTAAAGGAAGTTTTTCGGCCATTCTCCAGCATACTTGGATCCCTCTTGGTTATGTGCATTGAATCGAGGCTAGTGCACACACAGGAGGCGGGCAGAATAGCAGGATGGGATTTGATTGGTTTAACAAATTGGCTGCCAAACGCTAGGATTGGTTGGTGTTTTCCCAGGTTTACTCCTGCTGTAGACAGCGGATATTTTTCGCTCTATTCTAAGAACACATCATGCATTGATTGCCATCGGGACATAACGATCATTTTAACCAGTATAACAAAAAGTGTATCTAGATCTGATTACCAGCACTGCCTTCAACTGACTTGATCGTTGACAAAAAAAAATTCTTGAAACAACCTGTTGCACATTTTATGATTTTTTATATTCTTACTTGTGAGAAGAAGAAGAGAGCCTCAGATATTCCACCAGATGTGTTTTGGTTTTCGTTGAATGTTTTTCTTTAAGGAATGGCCTGTTTGTACTTCAGTTGGGGGATCTGTGACTCTCAGTGGTAATTTTATTTTAATCAGAATTCAGAGAAAAACTCAAATTTATACTCAGCCATAAAGTCTCCTGAAGCTTCTTGGAGCATGAATAAAGCTGAAGCATTAAATATTTCAATAAACAAGTAGATCTTAAATATTTTATGTGCAGAACGATTGATATGAACTGAAACTACTCTATGAAACATTGAAGACCCTGTGTCCATCTGAAATATACAGATTCACTGGTTTTTCTCAGAGCATTGCTAATGCTGTGGTCTCTTTAGCTACACTTGAGAAACACATGCAGCACTGTCATGACTGTTTGTGCATTTATACATCATGAACAGAGGGAAATTTCCTTAATGGGAATCTGTTTTTTCTCGCAAGCTTTCTCCTCCCTTATCTCACCCCCGATACTCCCCCCTTGCTAATTCCTTTCTCACCCAATAGTGCTTTTTCTCACTTGGGTGGATATAGGAGAAACACTGCGTAGGATTTCAAAGGGAGGAATAAAAAGACGCACTACAAATTGAAGAGAGTGGGATGTCTCTGCAGGGTTAGGGAGTAGTAGAAGAGGGCTTTATATCCTTTCGCAACACATCTCTTTATATGAGGATGCAGCACTGCAAAGTTTGTCTCTTTGAGTGCACGTCACTACAGATTTCCTTTGATAAAACACTGTACTCCTCACTAATGTACAAATCCCAAACTTAATTACTATGAGCTGGAATGGAAATGAACTCAATTATAAAGATACTGCCACATATTTGCCTCTGAGTCTTATTAGTTTCTAATTAAATTCATCTCTTTTGCCATAATTTCTCAACTTTTTTTCTCATTTCAAGTAATACGGTGTGATTGGAAAATGAAGAATAACATATCTGCATCAGCTTTTTAGAGATTAATTTGCAGCAAATTTCACTTCATTTTTTAATGGTCATAAGGGATCGTCTGCTAGGTAATGTATCCTCTATCTGCAAAGCTGTTTTTTGGGTATTAGTCAAAGATAATAACACATATAATATCAGTCAGTGGAAAAGAGACATTTCTGGTACATTTCTTCTTTGCCTGTTGACACTGTGGAAAAACCAGAGTTTGTTAGTGTTTAGAATTTGTTAACATTGTTGCAAAACATGGGCTTTAGTCTCAGGCTTGTTTTAGACTTGGTAGATAAGACTGAGCAGGGATGTGAGAGCAGCCTGAGAAGCTGCTGGACCTCAACCATCTCTGATGAGGTAAATTAAAGCAAGAGCCTGGCCTGCTATTCAGGCATTGGCAGCAGAACTGAGTAGATACATGTCTACGTTGCATATCACTACAAAATAACATTAACCATAAGCAGGAGAGAGGAGAGATACTAGCACCAGTGTTAAAAGTTTTGACAATTTCTTCATTTATATTCATAAACAGGGACAACTGCAAAGCTCTGAGAAGTCTGAACATTCAAATTCTTGCAGCTGTCACACTCTGACCTAGAGTGAGGGTAGTATGTCAAAAAACTGACTGGAAAGGATGCAGTTTTTAACTTCACAATGAAGACAAAGGTAGGAAGACAGAGTCCATTCAGTGCAAAAAAATTAAGTGTTTTTGTCCTATAAAGATGGTCCAGGAATTGAGACAAGGAAAGTAATGATTCGGCTGAGTAAAATAGTTACAAAACACTTGCCAGGCAGACTACAGCTCCTTCTCCACAGCACCACAGTCCTTCTCTGACTGCCTAGGCAGTGCAGACACTCTCCATTTAAAGGCTTAGCCCCTCCCACTGGACCATACCACTTTAATTGGAACCAATCAAGCAAATGATTCAACCACACAGGCCACTCTCTTCATCAACAGCACATCAAAGTCAATTTACATTTACTAACCACACATCAAGGGATTCATCTAGCATTCACACAACACTAGGAAGCCAGGAATAACTGCACCACTCCATTCAGCACTCCCATCAGTTGGTATGGTTCAGAGACTGTAAAAAAAAAAAAAAAAAAAATGGACGTCATCTCGCTCGGCTCAAACTGAGATCGCCACAAAAACTGCCCCCTCTGGTGGCTGGCTGCAGTACAAGACAAAAACTCTGCCTCTCTATTCATTCCAGATGGAATGTGGTCAAACTTTAAAAAATTATTACACCTCGTAGAAATGTTTTTCACATAGTTCCTTGTAAGTCTCTACTGCGCAGACTGGCTGCACAATGGCGGCTCCTGTGACAGGTTTTTTTGGCCTCAAAACCGTACAATGGTAAAAGGCGGAGCCATGCTGTCCATTCTATATACAGTCTATGGTTTGGTTTAGTAAGATGAACTGAGCAGGCTCTCTGCTAATTAGTCAGGCACCATAAAAGACAGCCTGAAACTGTATTCAAGTCCTTTGACACTGCCCAGCACCAGGAAGCACTGTGGCACGGTGGTAAGATAAGAGAAACGTAATGAGATTCAAACAAACCCAATATACACAATCTTTCAATAATAAAGAGTAAATCCAAAACCATAATATGTTTGCATATTATGCATGTTTGCATAAGGAAACTTACTAAGATGTTGAATGTAGTTCAGTGTGTGCACCCACCAAACTATCAGTAGCATGCTACCTGCTAACATGTGACGTGAAATGAGTGCTGGTGTGGTGTGCTTATGTGGTGTGTTACCAGTGGCAGAGGGAACTGCCACAGCAGCAGTCTCACTCACCTTGACTGACTTTAACTTCAATGGAAATGTTCAGTTTTCCTGAGTTACACAAATAAGCATGAACTTGAACTTAGCTGAAGTGTCCTGAAAGGAGACCAATTCAAAATTGTTGCCATAGATGACTTCCTGATCTGGGATTTGGAGAAACTTTACTTTGAGCTTTAGAATGAAGTCATTTTTTAAATCAATTAATAATCTTCACATTAAAATTCTGTTTCGTTTTGTTAATGTCTTCAATTACCAGCATGGTGTTCAGCAGGACACATTGTGCACGGCTGGTCCAGCAAATAAGAAACCTTTCAAGATAAGACCTCTCTGTTTTGCATTAAAGTCCTGCTCACTCTGTCAAGATTCTTATTAATTACACATTATCTACAACATGATTTTTTTTTCTATGTGCTAGATTCTCCTTGAACCCTTATTTCACAGGACATATAATACAGAATGCAGAATACAGTGTTTGAGGAAAGTTCTGGGAGGCCACAAAGACTCTTGGCATCATCTGCCACACATGTAGCATGGTTTTATGCAGAATGCAAATTAGTTATTTAGATTAAAAAGAAAAAAAATGTAAGTGTGTCTTATTTACCACATTTTACTTTGTGGCTACTTACAAACAGTAAAAGAGATCACGACGGTCAAGACATGACGACAGAATGGTGAAATGACACATATTTATTGTGTTGTCACATGAATACCAATGATTATGTCAGTGTTAAGTCATACAGCAGTTATCCTCCATCAAGTGTAATTGCAGCATTTATAAAGCCTGTTGATCCGGAGAATGTCAATATCGGACAGGCCATCTCTCTGCCCGATGGGAACAGAGGCATCAGGGATGGGGGTTATGGTTTCTGCTCCAAGACGACCAAAGGCAGTTCTACAGATTTGAACATTGCAGAAGACATAAAAGATAATCAAGGGATTTGTTTCTATAAGAGATGATGATTTGGCATGCATCTAAGGTCTATTCCACCTCACCTTCCATAGTGCATTACAGAGGAGTAGTCATATGGAATGTTGAGATTATTTGTGTCCTTTTTTCGAAAGTTAATTGCATAAACTGAGGAGAAAACAGGAAACATTTAGGAACAAGCAGATTAAGACATAAATCAATCTGAATCAATCAGTGGTGAACATTCTCTAAGTTTCTTACAGTCGTAGAAGTTTTCCCAGTTGATCTTGACGTACCGGTCTCGATCACTGCGGTTTTGTTCGTGATAGAAACCCAGTGCATGCAGCAGCTCATGCTGAATGATGCCGTGACGTACACAGCCAAACCTCTGTAGGGACAGCACCTGCTTGTCTCCAGTACGACCCAGTAAAGAGGAGCAACTGACAGAGAGACAGAGATCATGGATATCCAGCTTTACGTTTTAAGCCTGGCTCACACTACAGGATTTTAAAAATCTCATAAAATTCTGAAATCAGGTTGTATCACACACATAAGGAGAATCTTCACAGATTATTTTCACTCAAATCTTAAAACACTCACAAACTTCAAGATTTGACAATAATGACCAACACACAATACAGGATTTCCTGAAGATTATCGGACCACAGGAAGTGACGCACCACGTGATCTACGTCATCTCACAAGGAAGTGAATGTAAACAAAAGCACAAAAACTGAAAACTACTGTGGTGCCGCTGGCTGAAGACATTAATACTTTGACATGAAACATAACTGCAGGTAACATGTCTGCCTGCTCTCCTCTTCACTTTCTTCACTTTCGACCATTTCTGGTCCCTCGTAGGTGGCTCTCTCTAATTGGCTAATGTCATCCTCAGTAAAAGTGAGTCGCATAATCGTTCCAATAAATATCAAACATGTCTGAAAATTATCGGGGCTGCACTGACAAGTCGGCGAGCCGATTGTGGGGCTTAAGATTGATCTGTCACCCGCTTGTAGTAGAAGACAATCTGGGCAGACTTTTGCGTCAGACCAGATTTCTCCGCTGATCGTCAGGAGAGCTGAATCGGTGTCAGATCGGCCCAAGAATCCTGAAGTGTGGATTTAGTCAGGATTTAGTGTAATATAAATGATCATTATTATATCAGCTACCTGAGTAAATGCTAAACACATCAGCCTCTGACTATGATTGAAGGTTGTGTTGTTGAGGCAGTTTTTGCTATTGAAAGCACTGGAATTCCTGAGATAGACTGGTTTAAAAATTAAACTGTTAGGTAGTTTGTAAATTTCATCTTTATTTGTGAAGTTCCTTTTATTGACTTGAGTTTTAGTGTTCAGTCCGTAGCATTTGAACGCTTCAAGCAAAAAGGTCTGGATTACATGCTGTTATTAAAATAGCCTTTTTCACATATTTAATTTATTTATTCATTTTTTTTTTAGATGTATTTGATTTTGTTTTGCATCCATTTGTAGTCATTTGGATTCTTCATCTGTTATAAATTTGTTTTTCCTCTTTGATTCACCTCTTAGTTTTGTCATTTCTTTTTGTCTGTTTTGTAGTCTCTTTGTAGTCAGATCTTTTTTGTAATTACTTTAAGTCTGGACTGTTTTATTATTGTTTTGCTTGCTTTTGTCATTGCTGAAAATCTTTTATGTTGTCATTTTACATTGGATGGAGCCATTTTGAATGTGTTTGTTTTATTGTTCTTTTTTTTATCTTTGTTTAGCATTTCAGTCTTATGGTTCTTATGCATCCCTCTGTTGTTATTTTGCATCCCTTTGTACTCATTTTGCATCCTTCATTGGTGGTCTGAATATCTTGTTTAGCTGTCAAGCGTTTCTCTGGATTGTTTTTCTACTCTTTTGAGTCTCTTTGTAGTTTTGTGATGCATCTTTCTGAAATTAACTTACCGGCTTTTGCAATTTTTTTGTCCGAGTCTACCTAAAAAAAAAAATTTTCTCATCTCTGATTTGATTTGATTTTTTTTTTGAGTCTCCATCCATCTTCTATACCACTTATCCTGTTCAGGGTTGAGGGTGACTGGAGCCTATCCCAGCTGTCTCAGGGCGAGAGGTGGGGTACACCCTGGACTGGTCGCCAGCCGATCACAGGGCTGACCCATAGAGACAGACAACCTTTCACACACATACACTCACACCTACTGGCAATTTAGAAGCCCCAGTTAACCTAATGAGCATGTTTTTGGACTGTGGGATGCCTCAGTGTGTTTAACCTTAATTATCATTAATTTAATTAACTTACCCATATCTTGGTTCAATGCTCAGATACACCCTCTGAGTTGAACGAGGGTTGTAGCGAATGCAGGTTTTGTTTTCCAAGTCCTTCATGGCTTTTAAAATGGTATTTTTCTCAGTGTCATCTGGATTTGTAAACAAAAGAACACACTTACAGAAACTATCCATTCAGTAAAGTGTTAAATCCATCTCTATTTATGTTGTGTCTACCATATTTTTCGCTTATCCGGAAAGGGATTTCCACTTTGCCGTTTTCAGACTTTGGCCACAGACAGGAATATGCCTTGTTAAAGCACTTCATAGCAGTCCTGGTTCTTGGAATCAGCACGTCTCCTTCCAGCAGAAGATCTCTGGATCCTGTTTGATAAAATTGAAGCAAACATTTGAATCATCCTGGTGAAATTTCATTAAAATCAAATTCAGTAACCTCAATGGGTTTTCACAAAGGTGGTCCATGGTTTCTATCACTGGCTGTTCTTTTACAAAATGTAAGAACCTAATATTCCCGTGCTGTCCTTGTGTTATCATGCTTGAATACTCACCATTGTTCATTTTCAGAATAGTTGTGGTGATGTCCTCGATGTTCAACTTATTCACTGAGATAAATCAATAAAAGCAAAGCAGAAATGAGAACTCCATTTTCACCATCACACACAGCAAGAGAATACAGCGCATTAGTATTTACTCACCGTTATCAGGACTGGGATCCTTGGGAGAAACATATGTATATATTAAAGGTATCACAGCAAAGTCTAATGCAAAGATTTGGTCAAAGACATACAAGAAAAAACACATAAACTGTTCTCTATGATCTTACTTGGTGAGCTTTACAGAAGCCCAGGAGGAACAGCAGCGGAGGGAAACCCGCTAATCTGAGGTCCATTTTTGTCTGAAGTGAAGTCACTGATGCTTGAGATGTTGCTTCATAGACTCCACTTGCTCTCAAAGGACAGATGGAGCTGAGTTTATATATTCAGGCTGTCAGGGTGTGCCTGTGTACAGAGATTAGCAGTAGGTGTTCAGTGGTCTCTGTCTTAAACACACAACTGTGGGAATGCCCTGTCCACCCCTGCCTCACTGTTACTACACAGGGATAATCTTATTCTGGAGGGGATTACGATGACCAAAGGCTGCTGTCAGCTCCTCTAGCATCAGATTTCAGATGGCCTTTTCAACCAGCAGGGAGTCCGTGCATGTGATCTGAGCCTGTCCTGAAGTTTTATTCCAAAAATAACTGATATAATATTTTAGAAAAATAAGTCATTCTCTTGTTTCTTTTCCTTGAAATATGTTTAGGTTCCTTAACTTAAAAAAAAAAAAAAAGTTTCATCCTTGTTTTGGTGTGCAAGATTGAAGAGTGAGTTTAGTTTTAGAATGACTCACCTAAGAGGTGAGCCACTTGATGTGCAAATGTTTGACTAATTCCCCATTTATAGAGTAAACATACTCTACCAACATCTTTATTTGTAATGCTTTGCTATGCATTCAAATAAATTAGATTTGGAGTTTTACTTATTTAATAGTGCTACAACCCTGGAATTAATGAGTCTCTTCTGGGGCTTTTTAACAAACAAGAGCGGTCCAATAAGCAAACATCTGTTGGATGCAACTTTATTAACCTGAGGCAAAAGGTTGCACCTGATCTCACTTTGTTTTTTTTTCAACTAAGCACTCATACCTTCATGTAATATATGTGCAAAATACAAATCATATAAGGACTACTTTAAAGACTGTTGGTCCCAAATTCAGAAGCCCTGATTGATTTTTTTTTCTTTTTCCTTTTTTTTTTTTTTTTTTGAAAAACATGAAAAACATTTCATCGAAAAAAAAAAATCTAAATAAAATCATAGTTTAAATTTATTTTCCAGCTTTATACATATACTGTGTTGTATAATAAAAGAAATGTAGCCACATGTACTGTATAACTGAAGTACAAGTGGTCCCATATTAATCATCAGGCCACAAGATTTATTTATAAAGCAACAACATGAGGCCTCGGTTGTGAGCTCCAAGACTTTTAGCACTGATCACGTGCATGCCTGCAATAACATACTAACACACACTCCTGTCAACATCTGAAGAAGCGGCCATTATGAGGACCATGACAACATGATCATCTTTCACTGATAGAAACTTCCAGATGGTCATCATCAGACATTGGTTTAATGTCTCTGCTGCATTACTGTTTCACAGCTCTGCCACAGTCGTTGGTGAACTTGTTCTTATGTTGAATCCCTCTTGTCTTGACAATCCCAATATCACTCTATTCTTCCACTCCCAGTCACCAGATGTGATGACTGGCCTCCACCCTAAGATGTTTACCCGCCCTACATGTCAGCAGCACCATACACCCTGGGCAAAAAGGTATAGAGGCCAAAAACAAGATGCTTCCACTTTTTCAGATGTATTTCTTGTAAAAAAAAAAAAAAAAGTCAAAACAAAACAAAATTTATTATAGTCTGGTGGGGTGGGGTGGGGGGGGGGGGGGTAAATGCACCAGTTTCATCATGATGCGATACGATACAGTACAATAGGATACAATACCATACCATACCAATTCTTAGAACGACGATTCAGTATTTGCTGATATCTCAAAGTCTGCCACAATGGTTTGATTTGATTAAGAGGCCTGCGATCAATATCTGACAATATAGTGAATCCATTATCACAATCCGTTACTGTTCACATAAAGTAAAAAAAAAACCCACATACATTGATTGACGTTTTGAGAATTTTATTGTCAAATGTTTGAGGTTTTTACATGCAAAACATTCTTTAGCAAAGACAACAAATGCTTGTGTTCACTTTCAAGTGCTGCGGTTGCCAGTTTTAAATACAGTGTTTAAGGGTCCCTGCTAACCTTTGAAAGACTAACATTACAAGGAACATTTGTGTTGAACCATGTGAAATTCACATGGTTTTGCTTAAGTGCTGTGCTGCTTACTTAACCCCTAAAGGAAATGAAATGAAATGAAAAAAAAAAAAAATTCAAAAGCACAATTTTTGTTCTTAGCTCTTTTTGAGATGTTTAGCTTTTGAGGGAAAACATAAGTCAGAGTTGAGTTGCTGTGGTATCTTCGGCCATGCTAGTGTGAGCATGGTGATCAATACTGGGTTTCTTCCTCAGGTGAGCAGCCAAATTTGCCTTGTTCCCTACATACTGTATCTCGCCATGGCAATGTTTGCACATCGCCTGTCCTCTGTCTTCTGATTCATGCTTTCTCAGAAATCAAAAATACTTCTATACTGCTGATTTCTTCCTGAGAGGGGAGTGAATGATTTCATTATCTCTCTGGCTGCTAGCCATTACTTGCTGTCCACACTAGCAGTGTTGTGACTTGTGGCTAAGTGGAAACTGTCTAAACCAAGCACACATGGAGGACTTGCAAAACAAAAGCTTATGGTAAAACTAGCAATCAGTATTGATACTTAAAATCTGAATCATTGGTCAAACGATCAATATGTTGAAACAGATCAATAAATCATTACGCCCCTCGTATTTAAGGTATTTTAGTTGGCTCATCTGTACTACACCCAAAATATAATTTGCAGTTGTTACTGCACTTAATAACTAACTGCTCAGTAACTACACTTAAACTACAATAAAAGGTTTAAGTAGTCAAGGACCATTTATTGAGCCTGGTATTACAGGCCTTGGATACTGGAAACAGATTTTCAGAAGAAGAATGAATGTAGATAACTTTGGCTGAATGGTTTTGTTTTTATTCTTCCACATCTTGTTAACATTTAAATCTTTTTATCACAAATTATGTCATCACCTAGTAGATTTCCTTCATGAATTTTCAAAAGAGGAAAAAAAAAGCCCAAGATCAGGATTTTGTTTGATTTGTGTTTTTGTGGTTTTGCTACTGCTCT
Source organism: Labroides dimidiatus (assembly GCA_030710495.1). Taxonomy (NCBI): domain Eukaryota; kingdom Metazoa; phylum Chordata; class Actinopteri; order Labriformes; family Labridae; genus Labroides; species Labroides dimidiatus. The sequence goes on from CM061158.1 coordinate 17,391,088, forward strand.
TCTGAACCTTTCATTGCTGGTGTTTCAAGCAGCTCTAGCCTGGAGAGTTAATGTTTATAATGCCAAAGAGCTTTTAAACTCGCCGTTAGTATCAAACTAAACTTTCTTTGATTAAAGTGCTTGATCACAACAACTGAGAGCCACAGATGCAGTCAAGTCATCTCTTCTTGAAACGTTGACCTTCTGGTCACACTGAACAGTGTGGCCTTTAAAACCTTCAGATGTCACAGACGGCTTCCTAGCTTACACTGGTTGCCGCCCCAGTAATGTTGAGCTGCTTCAGTAAACATCTTGTTCCATGTAATAATAATAATAATAATAAAAATTATAATAGTAAGAGTAATAATAGCTCAATTACAGAGTGGTTATAAAGTTCAGAATGCATTACAGAGCTCCGGTGCTGCGTCAGTGATGATTGTAGCATAAGAGACCAGGTTGTGGCCAGGAAGATGTGATGAACCAAAAACAGCCTTCTTAAATACACCAAATCCAGAAATTGGTTGTTTGGAGAGATGAGTATTCAGATTTATTGACTGTCTGGCCCATAAATCATGAGCTTCCTGTGGATTGTTTACAAGAGGGGAGGCAGGCTGTCTGGCTGCATGCTGCCATAAACAGTTTTAGGATCTGATCTTGCTTGTCAAGGCCGACAGCTTCAAACGGAGATTCCATCACGGCAACCTTTATATGATGTGTACCCTGACTGTACGTCACAATAATGTGGCATTTATTATTAGGGTACAAAAATTGCAATCTGTGTGTGTGTGTGTGTGTGTGTGTGTGTGTGCGAGAGAGAGAGAAAGAGAGAGAGAGAGTTACTGTATGGGTGATCTTCCTTTGCTGCAAGCCCAGCCAACCCTATGGATTTGCAGGCTACAGCTAATAATGTCTATATCATGCGTTTAACACACACACACACATATATATGCCTTAATGTGTGTGTTTGAGTGTGCGTTTCCTGTATGTGCCTGTCCAATTCAAGTGATCCGCGTGGGTGCACAGGTAATCCAATTTGTGTTTTAGAGGCACAGCACAGCACGGGTAATGCTCAATGATGTATGACCCATCCATTCGGTTGAGCTTCATTCCTAATGCCTTCCATACTGCAGGCGAAAGGAGATCTTTTTCAATTGAATGTTGGTTCAGGGCTCGCTATAAGAAATAATTTTCATTTCCCTCACAACATTTGTACTTCGTTAAGCTGAGGCAAAGCTTCTGGAGACTTTAAGCTGTCAGGGTGAATATTATTTTAGAGGGAAAAATATCCCAGGAATGAAGTAATGACTAAGATTTTTGTACTCTGTGATTTAACCATGAAAAGATACCCAGAAGGATGCATTTTGAACACATCACTTCATTAATTATGTTCAACAATTTCATATATTATCTGCTGATTTGGGAGCAAACCATCAGCTGTGATGATTCTCTGTAGGCTCAACAGACAGTGCTGAGAGTATTGAAAGCATCAGAGACCAAGTTGATTCTGCTCCAAAGATATGGTGTCAAGACTTTAAAATCAGGCTGTTCCTTAGGGATGTTTTTTTAAACTGATTATTTGGAAATTTGAATTGCAACTACCCAACTAACCTACGTGTAAAAAAAAAAGGAAACGGTTTAAAAAAAAATTTAAAAAAAGGCCTCTTATACCCTGTTTAACAAACATTATTCATTATCACAAAAAAAAAAAAAAAAAAACTACCAGTAACAGGCCAACAAAATAAAACTGTGAAGTTCAGACTAACACATTTTGTGGTGCTCACTCGAATCACAAAGCATTATTGTTCAGATAAATCATCTCGTCACAGTGAAAGCTGGAACCACAGCCCATTTAGTTAAAGTCCAGCAACTGAAAAACAACTCCCAGCAGGCCCAGGGTTTGTAGGCTGACAGGGATAACAATGTGTTCAAGGTGTTTCAGTTTGACTTGCTACCCAATTATCTTGAGACTTTCAACCAATGTATTTGTGATTTTTGTTGTTAAATCTGAGAAAAAAAAACAAAAACAAGAATATTTCTCATGATACCTCTTTGATATTCATTTAAGACGCAGCTTATGAGCAAGTTTTGACTTCATAGAAGAAAAGCACTTTTTCCATTTTCATTAGCTGCTTTAACTCTTACCACCACAGACCCATTTATCCGAGAGTCCCCAGCTAACAGGGTTACTCGTTAAATCAGAACACTGGTATCGTTTTGGAAAATGTTGCATCTTCCAGCTCCAGCATGTCTGCTGTCAGCATTTCAGGCCACTATGGTACACAGTTTTATGTGTTGTGTGAAAACGTTCACATCCTTGCACTTGAAACATCAACACCAATAATGATGTGTCGAAGTACCCCTGTATACGCTCAATAATTATGACAGATATCAGTCAGGCTCAAGTTATTAAAGTAAGGATTAACAAGTCAGTCATAAGTCGTGATTCTCTGACTTTTGTCCTAAATTGTGCTTTCAGAAGCACACTATTCATGTTTGTGTGACGGGAATAACAGGAAAATGACTGACAAAACACTAAATTGTGTCTTACTAAAATCCTTTGCACAATAAATCAATTTTAAATCACATTTGAATTGAAACCTCCTCCTGGTTTCTTCCTTTAGACAAAGGGTCTTCACTAAACTAAGTTCTAAATTACTGCCCATTCAAAAGAAAATAAAATCTAATGTTGTTTCAATCATGTTCACACAATGACCCTGAAAATTTTGTCAATCTGTAATTTTTTTTTCTTTCCCTTTTTTGTAGAACTGGTTCCATTGTCTGGATTTTTTTTGTATCTGGCTTTTATGTTTTGGGGACTGTGAGTGATATTTGAGTGGAAAAATGGATCTGATATATCTGCAAATCCAGGTTTCTACGTACATTTTAAGTGTTTTATGTGTGTGTGCCCTGCCTTAACCACACGACTAACTGCTGGTTGGTATTAATTGTTCCACAGAAATTAGCGTCGCTAGAAGCGTATCAAACTGGACCAGTGACACCCTGAAATATATCTGGAAGATATCAAGAGGATCCTTTAGCTCGTCTAGCAGCTGTGAATGAGCCCAGTGTTGTCTTTCTTGAATGAGTAAACCATTAAACCATACTCACTGCTAGATGATGTTTTGGGTCTTGAAATTAACTTGAAAAAGGAATGCTGATTACAAAGTGCATTTCCATGTGTGATGTATTTTTATTAGACTATAGATCCAAGAAACATCTTAAAAGAAAAAAAAGTAGACCCAGTGTGTAAAAACCCAAAGGCTAACATATTTTATCTAATCATTATCTTCAAGTCATTTTGAAGAGCAAAAAAAATGCTGCTTCCAGATTCTCCAAAGTTTACAAAGTGAAAATCATCATTGGCAACATTTGTTCAAGTACAATATAACCCTCAGTTGCAGCTCCATAATAAAATTATGTCTTCTTTCATTGTGACTTCAGCAGGAGAAGGAGGTAGACTTTTGTGTTGGGGGAACAGATGGGAAGTCTTGGCACATTGTTGCTGACCACAAAACAACAGTCATGGCGTAACCTTTGAGCCTTGCGCAACACCAGAGTACAACTTTGTCTTTTTACAATGACACAATGTTGGCAGCCAAGGACAACAGTCACTGAGCAATATCACTCATCATAATGAACTATTAAACAATGTGCTTAACATTTTGAACGGCCGCACTGGTGTTCAGTGGGAGTGTGTGTGCCAGGAAGTCCACTGCCATGATAACCATGGTGTGAAATGACACACATTAGCCTGCTCTGCTGCCTCTTACTCACCCATGCTCCTGCTCCTCCTACAACCCTGCACAGATGGCCTACTTACCCTCCCTGTGCTCGCCTTTTGCTCTGCATCCGACTGCATGTGAAATAAAAAGGAAATGTTTTGTACCCTGCACTCCCCTGCGATCCCACTTCTATCTTACAAGCAAGTGCTGAAAAAAGCCACACATTTCCTGTGTTATTTCCCCACTAGCTGCAAGCTTCTCATCCAATTGTCTTGAGGGTAGTAGTTCTATTTTACGTGTTTGTAACCAAAAGAAGAGCATTATTTTTTTTATTTAAGTTACTCCCCATCCACCTTTTATTTCTCTCTTTGTCCTTTACACTGAGTCAGCCTAAGAAGGCCCACGTCTTGCTCATGCTAATTGACATTCAATCAAACAGGAACTAATATTGTAAATATGAGTGCTGTTTTAATTGGTGTGCAAACCAGACTTGTAAGAGCTTTGTGAATAGTAATTCCAATCAGGTTTATTACTGTTGTAATTCAATTGATTAGGGAACAATTCAGTTGCCCACTCTGGGGTATAATTGTGTTTGATGGATGAGGTCTGGAGTGCTTTATGAGATGACTGTGGCTGAATATGACTAACAGTATTTATGACAAAGGAAACCGTGACTTTAAATTACTACTGTTTCCGGTCAGCTCATGGTGGATTCAACTTTTTTGTGGTTCTTTTCTTTCTGTAAGATATCTGGTATGAAAAATAACTCACTTTAAGAACTCACCATCATTCTTAAGTATGGGACCCAGTCTATGAAAAATGCCTTGCTAGACAGTACCTCAAAAATAAAGCAAAAAGAGGACAGAGTGACTCATCTGTCCCCCCCAATCTGATAATATTAGAGAAGTAAGTCGCCCATTTGCTTTGCTCCAGGCTACACCCATTCTGTCTACTTTCCAGTGTAGATAATAAGATTATTCTAACTTTCAGATCATATAAAGAGGAAAAAGACCTAAGAAATAACCCTCTAACCTTAAAGCATCCCATCCTTCATAATCAGAAAAAAAGCTTTTCCGTGTCCTATTTCAAGTTTAGATATGTGTGGATGATAGAAAACACTGAAATTCATCTACTACAAACTTCAGGTCCACAAATGAATGAGTCATAATAACTATCCTACTTTTTTACTTGTTTTCCAGTCACATTTATAGGTACCTATTTCCATTACAACTGCGTGTGGGATTGAAAAGTTTAAACCTGATGATGTCATCACTTCATAATATGTTGCTGCACATCTGCATTCAGCTGTTGGTAATAAAAATCCAACTAATTGAAGTCAAGTACTTTAACTGAACATGTTGTGTTTGTAGAATCTAATCTATTACCAGGCTAATTTGTATCTTGTGTTTAGCTGTTTGTTTGGCTCTTGGAGCCTCTCCTTACATCAGTCACACCCAGACTAATGGCTGATATCTGTTAAGAGTCGTATCCAATTACACATTTAAAGTGTCTTATCTTTGCAGCTGACTTTGTAAGGTTATTTTTCACAACCTGCTGGTTTATTTACTGATCTCCAGGTACAATATGTGTTGAATAGTGCTTAGTGTGATAGAGAAGCATAGGTAGAGCAAGAAGGGCTGCTTTTAAATGTTTTTCTTTTACAGTACACACTTGTGCCATGGAGGCTATTTCACTCAAGTGTTCGGGCCTGTGTTTGTTGATGGGATTTTTGTGTAAGTAGGGCCTGTTTTCTTTACAAAACCATTGCTCTCCAGCCTTTCTCAGAACTCTCTGTGAAGAACAGTTCAACATTTGGAGCACTGCCATGCTCTTCAGCTTCACCTCTCCCTAGCTGACTAATCAAAATGAAGAGTGGGCTTTTTGACTTGAACTTCTAAACAACAATGGATGAGGAGAAAGTAACCTATTTCCTTTTTTTTCAAAAGGAGAAAAATAAGAATAATTAGAATACAGAGCATTCAAAAGAGACAAACCAGTCAGTACCATGTGCATAAAATCTTCCTCTCCTTATTAACTTTTCTGTTTTGGTTCAGCAATAATTATAACAAAGCCACAGATTATACCCTGAAGAGTGACGTCTTATTCACCCAGCTCTGAATTCTCATCTTTTTGTCTCTTCAACTGATGGATCAGCCATTAGCCACTGATCTAAAGTTTTGGTTTCACCCAATTAAATAATAGGTGTATTAAAAAAAAAAAAAATCTCTATGGTGTTTTTCCGAGACTGTTGGTTCAGCTTTGCCACAAGGAGAGTAGCTTTTGAACACAGGTTGCAAAACTGATCCTCGACTAAGCTGATGACCTGACCTTTGCAGCTTTGACAGCCAGTTATTATACATTTCTCTGGTGTTTGTTTGATTGAATGAATTATTTAACTAACTCTAGAATATTTTCATTTAAATATTAAAATCACAAAAAGTGACAGATTGTGTGATAACACACCAGTAAACACTAAGTTCTTGATCTCAAATAACTTTATGTTCAGTGATCAAGCAGACTGGAACCCTGACAGGTTGGAACCAAGGGGTAGAGAAAAATGAAGCCTGTGTGGAAGTGCTAGAAGTTGCTGTTCATCAATAATCTGCTAGAGGCTGGCTGCAGCTAGACTGGAAATCACAGACACATTAAGCCAAAAGAAAAAAATAACCAACTGACTTTTACGGCATTAAAAATCATATTTACAGCCTGGCTCACACTGTACAGGGGGTGAATTTTTTTCTAACTCAGCGGTTTAGAAGATATTATGATTATGGGTTTGTCCAATCAGAGGCTCAACTCAGCTCACGTGACTGACGGGCACCTTATAGCTGTTAGAAAGGAAGCTCAAAGCCTGCATCATATCCAAGATGGCCTTGTCCAAGGATTGGCTTCATTTGACTGTATCAGGAACAGATGGGTGACGTCGCGGAAACTACGTCCATATTTTATACAGTCTGTTGATGGAATAAGACCACTCTGAGTAAGCTGAAACAATCCTAGTTCTATTAAATGTGTGTAACAACAAATTGTAACAGTTTTGGTGAGCTATGGCTTACTTTTCATTCTGTTTTTTTAATCTCTCCTCCTCTGCTGCCTCGTTTACCTCCTTCTGTAAATTCAGTGAAAAGGATCTAACATGCTCAAGTTTTCCCCCAAATGTAGAAAATCCCCTAATGAGGCTTTAGGCACTGTTATTTTTCATCTTCCATCATTTTACTGAGCTGCATTTGAAATCAGAAGGAATAAGCACCCTTGAGTTAATAAGACTCGGTGGAAAAAATTCAAATGCATGAAATCTCCAGAACCCTCAGCCCTAAATTAATTTGTTCTAGACTTATGAGTTTGTGTTTTGTGATTTAACAGTATTAGCTTCTTTGGCTTGTTTTGACTTCTGATAAGGTGAAGCAGTGAGGTTAACCTGAACTAAACAGGCATTTTCCTGTTCTGTACTGCTGATATCAGGAGACCTGTAGCCTTTACTTCCAAGAGCTCAGCTCAGTGAGAGATCTCTAAAACCCATTTCCTGCCTGGCTTAGAATAATGAGGTGTTAGAGCCTGCTGGCAGGGCTTAGCCACACACTCCCCCGATGGAAAAGTTATGGATGGTATACAATCACACTCAGACACACACACACACACACACACACACACACACGCACACACACACACACACACACACACACACACACACACACACACACACACACACACACACACACAAGTACATACATGTATTACGCAAAGCCAGCCAGCAGGCAGCATTCTCAGCCAGCCTACGCTGTGGGCATTGATAGGACAATCAGTTCACTCTGGAGTCACCGCAGCCAGTCATGAGACAGTTTCTTGGCGGGCAGCACCAAATCTTCAGAGGGATGCCAGATACTCGATCCTCGGTGAGCTGTCTCTAGCTTGCTTCTAGCCAACCATAAAGAAAGCTGCTTCCTCGCGTCAGCCAGTCATGGGAGTGTTGGCCAGCGTTAGGTCTATCGACAGAGAACGGCCACACGGTTACAGCCAGTGTAGGCTTTATCCTTCCCTACAGATGTCCGATTAGTGTTGTTTTGGGAAATCAAACTGCCACAACAGGCCTGCTGTGCCAATGTGGCACAGTGAACTGAGAAACTGGTTGAATGAGATCGGAACAAAAAAACACAAAAGCTGACTTTACTGAAACGCTGTGATACTCCGGCTGTCACACTGGGGGTTTGCATGTGGTGCATTGTTTGAAGAGAAAAGTGCAGCTTCACACCTCAGCTTGATGACCTTTCTAAAGCTAGAGCTACAATGTGCTTCCTTACTGTGGAGGTCTCTCTTTAATGAGATTCTAAATTTCCCAGTGTGTACTTTAAGGGCCTGTAAGTTTACTGCTCATAAACCTGTACAGGCTTACATCAGCCAAGGCCATGTTCACAGTTCTCTGCTCATGTTCTGTTTAATAGGTCTGCGCTGTTGGTTGACATAGGTATTAGATCAGAGAGGTGCTGAGGTTAAGTGCTACACAAGCTTTCTGTTTCCACTGCAAAATGGGTACAGTTGTAGTCTACATTTTCTGAGCAGACATAAAAAAATCTGTCTTTTGTAAAGGCATCTCTTTGAATTTATACAATATTTGTCTGTTTTGTTAACCAGAAATAAATATTTGTTGAACATTAAACATTTAATGTTAATTACATAATACCATTTAATCATGTGATATGAAGATAAAAGCATCATTAAAAATACAAGAGACATCTTCACACAGTACATCAATGACAAACAACCTGTCGCCATGTGGGGAAAAAAAATCAGAAGAAAAACAGATTTGATTACGAACATATGTGTTATGTGATTCCAGGTTTGGAATTGTGCTTTCTGGTTCACTAGTAAGCTGCACTGAGACACCTGGAACACATCAGCACCTTAAATCACTCTAAAAACACCTGTGCTCTTAAAAGTTAAAATGTGAGCTGTAGAAGATACATCCAACATATACCAATGAAATGAAAAACTAACAAACAAACAAACACAACAGGGCATGTTGCATCACGCAGAGACATCTGTACCCTATCATGTCAACCCCACCAAAGAGAAGCAAAACCTTGAAGATCCTCCGTTATTATTTAAGATTCTTTTTTGGGAGCACTTTGGTGGATAACTCCTTGTTATAACTTATGTGAACTGAGACGAGCCAACACACATCCTTTCACTCCTATGAGAGTTTCTGTGATATCTGATGTGTCTGTGAAACGATTCACACTATAATCATTCCACCTGGAATGTGCTGAGTTGAGACACCAGAGTTAACCTCATAGACTGTATAATATACGGACGTAGTCTCCATGACCTCACCCATCTGTTCCTGAACAGAGTAATAAAGCCGATTGTCGGCAGGAGCCATGTTGAAATGCTGACTCAAGAGGCGGGCTTTGAGCCTCCTCACTAACAGCTACAGGGCACTAGACCTGTCAGTTACATGAACTATGTCTCTGATTAATCTTACCATCTTCTAAACTGCTCAGTTAGAAAAAAACATTTAATCCCTGTACAGTATGTGCTGATACAGAAGTAAGCTATTCAGACCCAAGCCATTATACAGCCAGGCTGTATATACGTTTTTTAATGGCAGGTCAGTTTATGTGGTTTCTGGTCTTCTGCAGCTAGCCTCAAGTGGGCGCTCGATGAACTGTGGCTTTAGCACTTCATCATAGCCAACACCCATTTTTTTCAAACTGGATGTTGCCCCTTGAGTAACATCAATCTATAGAGGGATCTATGGACACAACATTGCACTCTTGTGGGAGTGAGGAATTGGACCAGTGTCCTCATTCTCAAAGGTGAAAATCATCTATTTGTTTATTTATTCTTCTAGTGAGTTTCTCATCATCCTCCAGTACGTGGGCTTAGCCAAACTAAAATGTACTGTTTATTTTGCCTGAGAAATTAACAAGTAATCACTGAAAAAAGACAAATATTTACATTTGGCAATTTGCTTCAGCATCATGATGGATGATGTGTTATTTTAGAGAGGATAAACATTTCTTTCATTAATGATAGCGCCACTTTGTGTGTGTGTGCGTGCTTGCGTGCGTGTGTTACATATTAAAGAAACAGAGCAATTTGTCAAGGATTGGTGGAAAATGTCTGTCTGTCTCCAAAGGGGAAATTTGATTAGCTACAAAAGTTCCCACGAGATTCTGGTTCAACACACACACAGCACACATGTGCATCGCATCATTTTGTTCAGTCCTTTGTAGATATGCAATGGCAAACAATCCTACAGCTTGATGGAACAAATGATCTAGTATATCTGTTCGATTTGTGAATAGTGTTGAGGTAAACAATAATAATTGAAAACATTTTTAGAAGTGATAAATATCAGTTTAACCCTGTCATCACCCCTTAAAAGTTCTAAAGAAGAAGTCCCTGATTGGCTTTTTTTTGCAGACGGCCTCAGTGTGTTTTTTATGCAGAGTTAAAGGTACTCACATGCTTAGTTGAGTTCAGCCTTCACTGTCAAACAAGGTAACTCCTGCCTGTTTGGTTTGCTTGGTTTGATTCTCATATTCTGTGTAGGCTGCAGGCTTAGCCTTGTTTTTGCAGGGAGCCCTCCCAGCATGGCTCAAATAACAACTGCTGCCTGCTTCAGCACCATGGACAGAGACAGACCATCACTGCACTGTTTCAAACCAAGCACCAAAGTGCATCTCACAACATTTCCTCATTTATTCTTGTACTGTTGACTCAATAAGCTCTGTTTGGAGGAAAAACCGAGTGTCTTAGCAGCTTTAAGTAATAGATTAGATGAAACCAGGCTTGTTCGTGTCATTTCTTTGAAATGGTTTTCATGAACATAATAGATGTAGCTGTATGCAGACAGGCTCTGTAACCCCTGCTGTGGAGAGCAGTAATGAATCTGTCCTCTAACTCTCCCCACCTTCACCCACCACAACCGTCTCTCCTGTTCTCCTTTCTTCCCTAGTCGGGCTTTGGCAGCATTACACTGGCCTAATTTTAGAGTAACAATGTGTGTGTGTGTGTGGATATCTGTGTGTATGTGTTTGCTTGATTATGTGAGTGTGTGAGTATGTTTTCTATAAATAGCACCTCTGAGAGCCACAGCTGTGCTCCTATGGAGCTCTATGTCCGTTGAATGATCAAACAATGAAGCCCTCTGCTGTGATAATGAGCGACCTCAACTCAATTACAGATCTTTAACTGTAAGCTCCAATCTCATTTTGTGCAAAAAAAACCACCACCTGACAATCAGTCTTGATTTTAATGATGGCTCTTTTCCCTGTGTTCCGAACATATTGTGTTTTCTGAGATGCTGCCTTTGCAACCTGCAGTGTTTCCCAGCCTACAGTTCACGCCGTGTGATAGATGATCTGAGCTGATAGTGCGTAGCTGGATCTATACAGTCTCATTAACAATAACAGTGTAGGCTGAGGAGTGCATGCGAGTGCATTACAGTGTGTAATCAATATGCTCTGACAACCCCTGATGTTCTAATATGCATGTGCTGCTAGCAAACCATTTCAGGGCTCTGCACACATGGGTAACTCCATGGATGGGTTGCTTCTCAATTATACAAAGGTTCAGGTGCAGTCTGAGTTTACTCTTTCTAAAGTGTAATATGCAATAAAAAGATTGAAAATAATAAAGCTCAATGTGTGACACCCCTGGCAAAAGACGATCTCTGCCCTTGTTGCTAAAAAATCCATTGAAGTTGTATTGATATAACTATAACTCATGGTTAAGTTTAATATGGACTGGATCAGTTGACTATGGGGGGAAAGAAAATCAATATTGTTCTGTAATGCTTACTGTATGGTCAGCACACATTTGTTGTGGAATTGCCCTAACCTTCGGATGACTTTAGAGGAGGCTGTATGTAATGCTTTGTCTAATTCTAAACCTGCACATGTGAATAATTCTCAGATGTGAGAATGTGAGAGCTAGAATAGACAGGATGGCTTTGGGATACTGTTGAAAAACACCAGTGTAGGGAGGTAACCATGTAATAACCCTGGAGATGTGTTGGCTTAAGGCCCCGTTTATATGACAACGGTCTCAGGGTGAAATGCAAAAGTATTGTTGCGTTTCGGCCTCTCGTTTATATGGAAACGCTGTTTCAGCCGACCTAAAACTCAACTTTTTTAAAACGCCCTCCAGAGTGGGATTTTTTTGAAACGCTGCAGCCTCCGTTGTCGTATAAATGGCAAGCCGGCGTTTTCAGTGAAAACGCTGACGTCACACTCCATTTTGCGCGTGCGCATTCCACTTTCGTTTTGGGAACTTTTGCGAACCGGAAACAAAAACGGTTAAATGGCGGACTTACCGGGTTGTGCTTGTGCTGCTGAATCTGCTGACTGCCTTTCAACAAAACGTTCATCTGTTGCTCCACTTCTGCACTCAGATAAGATGCATTTAATATATACACCAGACGATCAGTCTGCCTCTTCTTCGGCGGCAGACTACCAAAAGACTCTACAGTTATCTCGCCACATTCTACAGCATTTTCAGTCCTTCAGCGATTCTGTATAAACGCAGATTTTTTTCTCTACGTTTTTTGCGTTTTGGAGTGAAACGCTGTGAAGTGTTGTCATATAAACTGGGCCTAAATTGCCCATTAATGGTCAGTGAGAGCTATTGAGACAGGTATGATTACTGTTGGCAGTATCAGCATTGCCGATACATTGACCTTGCATTAACTGCCTGGGCTTTGTTAAGGTTGCATGCTGTTTGGAGTGCAGAGACCACTGAGTCCTATTTGATAAGATATGTAACTGATCAGTAGGACATCAGCACTGATATGAGGACAGCCACAGGCTATTCTGGCTGACTGCACTCGCCCCCTGTATGCAGAGTACAAGCTGCTGCCATCTGGTTGCAGATTTACTCTACCTAGGTGTAGCTGTAACAGATTCAAGAACTAATTTGTCCCTGGCACCACTGGCCTGCTTAACAGCATCACATGACTCTTTTTCACTCTGATATGTGTGTGTGTGTGGATAATAAGGTTTACTTTGAACCATGAGCATTGATGGCTCTATTGTCCTCACACAGAAGGGTTATTCTTTTCTTTAGAGCACATGTGTTTTGTGTTAATTTTAAATTACTGTAATTATTAGACAGAAGATGTCTAACTTCATCGAACTCAACAGTGACAATCATTGTCAGTGCAATGGTGAATCACTGAGTCTAGCTGCTTATTATCTTGTTTTTATAATCACTCAGAGCTTTATCCTTTTTTGGTGAAGTCAGAATTTAATAATTTGCTAACATCTGTTTTTTTCTTGAACCTAAATTTATGTTTTTAAGTGTTGTTCTACTCTTTTAGTTAATATTATGGAGCAGTTATGTAAAACTCAATTTTTGTTGTCGTTTGCACCTTCTGGGGACAAATGTGGCACCATATGTTTTTAATAATCCTCTCCTGTACAACAAGTTGGCCAACAATGTAATGTCCATTACCCTTACTGAGAAAATGAAAACAAAGTCTGCTTTGCTTAAATTGGTCATTTTAAAGCATTGGTGTTAAGTTGATTCTATATCATGACCAGTGATTTCCAAATAGTGAGAGGATATTTACTGTAAGGATTTTTTATATAATATATAATTTTGTAAGCAAGCAATAGAGGTTAACATTTTATAACAGCACTTTTTCAAAGGCACTGTAAGAAATTTTAAACTGATTTCTAAACAATAAAGTCACTAATGAGATCTATCATTTCTTTATTCTGAATTTCAGTTCCTGTGTTCTAGGTGTGTTTTTTCCACGGAGAAAATTAATATAAAAGTAGAGTAAGTAGTGATTCTGATCTGACCTTCTCTGATGAAATTTGGCGCTGAAAAGTAAGTTAGCTAGCTGGAAGATATTTTCCACCCTTTTTTTCTGATCATTTTCTATTAATGCTTTTTACTGTTGTACTTTTCTAGTCAAAGCAAAGTTTAAAAAAAAAATACACTGGCTATTATTTCATATAAAACTTGATCAAAGTTTACTTGATTTATTATTATTATTATTATTATTATTATTATTATTATTATTATTATTATTATTATTATTATTATTATTATTATTATTACATCTTAAATACTGTAGCCACAACTAAAAATTACAATAACAACAATATCGTTCAACATTCAACAACATTCAATATTTAGTGCTTTCATTTAATAAGAGCTGGGTCTGACACCTTCTGATTCACTCGACCACTGAGGACAAATACCGCTTTTCCACAGGTGCTGGTTCAGTGCTTTTACCTGAATTCACACCAGTTTTTTTTCTGTTTCCACCAACAAAGCACCACCTTGAGGTGTGAAAAACGGGTGCTTAGCTGGCCCCACTTCTTTGCTGGGCCAGAGTAAAGAACCGACAAGGCCGGGGGGCAGGGGCAGGGTTACTGTGACCAACAATCAGCTCAGAAAACAGCCATTTATAAAAAAGAAAAGCTGTTGGTTGTCTGTTGTGTTTCGTCATTCAAAACTTGAAATGGGGGTAAAACTGAAGCAGCAATGAATCACCTCTTCTTTAGATCATATTCATACTTTATTTATTTTTTCAAAGACTAAATAGCCTCATGATATTTATCATTCTTAAACAAAATGCTGCAGAGTGAGTCATCTGTTGTTTTGTTGGTGTTTTCTCATTCAAAACTTGAAACAGAGACGAAATTGAAGCAGCAATGCATTATCTCTCTTATTGATCAGGTCTATACCTTATTTTATTTAACACACTAATAAGCTTCATGTTTTTTTGTCTTATGCACCAGCACTACCGCCAACTTGGTGGAAAAGGGGTAAAAGAGAAGAAGGGTCAGATTAGGTGCCAAAGTGTTCCCTAAACAGTGTTCAGTCTTCAGACGTCTCTTAAAAGTAGAAAGGGATCTGCTGATCGTATTAACTTGGATAATTCATTTCACCATTTGGGAGCAACAGAGGAGAAGAGTCTGGTTAGAGATTGGAAGCACCAGGCGTCTCTCACAGGCAGAGCGGAGCGGGTGAGAGGGAGTGTAGACCTGGATGAGGGACTCCAGGTAGGAAGGAGCCGTTCTTGTCACTGTTTTGTAAGTCAGAAGAGGAGCTTTGAATTTGATTGGAGCCGTCACTGGAAGCCAGTGAAGAGAGATTAACAGCTGGGTGACGTGTGCTGTTTTGGGCTGGTTAAAGACCAGACGTGCCGCTGCATTCTGGATCATCTGCAGAGGTTTGAATGTAGACACGGGGAGACGTACTAATAGGTCCACCAATACATCAAGGTATTACCTCCTCACTGTGCAGCCTGCATAAGTTTTCTGAACCAAAACAAAAAGTATGTGAAAAGAATATCTGTATGTCATTCATTTGCTTCCACAGTATTTCCACCTCTGTATGAAAGTGGACAATGGAACTCAGGCATAAAAAAAAATCTTTATCCTGGAAAAACAGAAGATTTAACAATCTTTGTTCAGACCTAAGGTGAAGCTCAGGAAGTTTTTTTTTCCACTCCATAAACTCAAGGTTTTTCTGTTATTGTTTCACTTTAGTGTTAAAGTGAAGTTATTGGCCTTTTTGAATAGTTTTGTAATGTATTTTATAAATGTTTTTATTGAACTTTTTAATGTTTATTTTTTCACTGTGATGGAATTACCTTTCCCCCTGCAGTTCCTAAAAAAAAACCCTCCTAGATGTTTATTTCTGTGATGCCTGCAGAGAATTCATAATGTGTTTTGTGTCATAACAAAAACCATTATCTTTTAAATTGTTGCAGTACACACACTGCATACATTTTCTCCTGTTGTTTTGCTCTCTTGCCCGTTTCCGCACACTCTTGCGCTCTCATTCTGAAAAGGTGATTACAGTGCCAGGAAACTAGCAGGATATGGTTAGTGCCCCTGTGGGGTTGGTCTGAGGACATTAAGCCCACAGTGACAACGAGCCCCAGCTGTTAAAGCCTTTTTTCCACATTCATTTGTTTGTCAAATTTAGAGAGTCTGCTATTGCCAAGAACCCCCTCTGCCACTCAGGCACTCCAGCAGCATGGTGACAAGGCTGCTTTTAGCCAAATCCAATTTAATCTCCATTGGCGGTAGTGGATAAAGCTGTCTCCATCTCCCCCAAACTGAGGCCAAGGAAGGCCAGGCACTCCACTGGGAGCTGCTCGTACAACACACAAGGACATAATGCACACTTGAAGACAACTGCACTCACACAGAAACACTTATACACACACAAAAACATGCACAGACTGAAGATGTAGAGAGCGCAATATACCGGCAGTCCAACATCTCCTCTAGTTTTTTTTTTTTTTTTATTCCCTCCCCTCATTGTGTGTTTCTGCAGAGTGGGAAATGATGTCACTGTTATGGAAATGAGACAATGAAATAAAAAAAGGGTACATCTGAGATAATGCTCTTAGCCTGCAGCCCCTCCGCTTCCCGTTTTTAAAACTTCACTTATCAGGAAACTGTGAGTGTGACTTTGAGTGTGTATATAAGTGTGTGTGTTTGTGTGTGTGTGTGTGTGTGTGTGTGTGTGTGTGTGTGTGTGTGTGTGTGTGTGTGTGTGTGTGTGTGTGTGTGTGTGTGTGTCTGCAGATAGTTGGCAGGGTGTGGAAGTGCAGGGTAGTGACACTACCGCCTAAGAAGCACTTTTTATGTAAATTTCATGTCTTAACCCAAAGGTTCATGGCAACATTTGCTCAACATTTGCAACAATGCTGCTTAATCACAAGTGCTTGTAGAGCAAATAAACAAGTGATTCCAGAATAATTCTGCATTAGTTTGACTGCAAAGATGCACTCAATGAAGAGCAATGATTTGTTTTTCTCTGCACTGTTTTGCACTTCTCACATCAGTGTGAGTGGCAGATGTGCTTCTTATGCCGATGCCAATTCCCTGACTGGCAGGAAAAAAACAGGATCAGAAAAAGTTTCTAATTAACATCCAAATGTGCCACAAGCAGAATTTTTCTTCTCAGCTTATTGCTCTCAGTGGCCTCTGATCTACTTCTAAACATACTCACTCCTTTAACACCTTGTACTTTAGCGCTGGAGGGGTTGCTGGGAAAGGAGAGGGAGTGCTTGAGAAGGGTTGATTATTGATCAGTTCGCCCTGAACATGCACACAACAACAGGGAGGGGAACCACTTTTAAGTGAATTTACATAAGTCTTCTGTAACCCTCACTCTTTATTTCTTCTTTATTTGCTGCCACAAACTGCCACTTCATCAAATTTCAGAGGAAAGTTGACATCACCTCTAAAAGTTTCAATAAAATCTGCTCCTCTGAACTGTCTCTGTGCATGACTATTTCCATTGCACTCACTAAAACTAACAGCTTCCAGCTTCACTTTAGGTGTTCAGATTTTTTTATTTTGATCTTTTTTCGACATGTGGAGTTTAAAATCCTGTTAGCTTTGTAGTTAAGCTCAGCCTACGATGGAGATGATAGTTGTGAGGTTTCGATCCACTGCTGGCATGACCCAGTGTTGCATCATCCACCTCGGCTGGTCAAATGAGATTTTTCTTTTTCATTTAACCTGCTCTCCAAAGTTTGAATTAACTCAAACCTATACCACTGTTCATTTGAATACATGATTATAACCTAATGAGAGAGAAAAGCTTTTGAAAAGTGTCACTACCTGCTAGCCCTATGGATTTAAGCATGCTTTACGCAGAACAACACAATGAATGGGGGTTTTCTTTTTTTTGGATTGTTTTCTTTGGCATTTATTCTATTCTTTTTTTCTTTTTTGCCTTTGTTGACAGAACAGCTGAAGAGAAACAAGGATGTGATAGGGAGTCAAGCCATCATCTGGTGTAACTCTAGCCTGTAGAGCAGGGGTTTGCACAAGGGGGAGGGGGGGCACTTCAGGTGTTCCACAAAAAGAAAAACAACAAAAAAAAACATTTAACTGTTTAACAACTGTGCGTCTCGACAGGAACTATTTTACAGTCATATTTGGCTTTTCTTGTTGAATGGTTGCTGCCAAACACCTGAGGGCGCTTCTTTTCAGACAACTGGATCACATTCGCTCTGGGTGTCAGCTGAAACCCTCAGTATGGCTTTAAGATGGACATCACTAAGTCTGGATCCATTTCTTTGAAGCTCGCTGTGTCTGCTCATCTTCCTGGTACTTTACATACTGCTCTGCATGTTCAGTTGAATAATGCTGCGTGAGGACATACACTTTAAATATTGAAACCTTCCCTTTGCATTTGAGAGGGGTGTAATTTCCCTTAAACTCAACAGAAATAAACACTCTGTGCCTGACATCAGCCTTTTTTTGGTCTTTAAAAGAGATATCTCACTTTACCAACATTTTGAGGACATTGGCAGTGTGCCAAATGTTTTATTTTTTTAATCTTTTTATTTCTACTTGGCTTCGTGTGCTGGTTATACTACATTCATGGTCAACTCGGAACTCTGATATTTCCTCCCTGGCCAAACAGCAGACCAAGCCATGAACAGGGTAGGCCAGATTTCACTATAGAGATGAGCACACTCCATTTAGCGGACAGAGAGTCCAGAAAAAATAGTTTCACAACCATCACAAGAGACAGATAAAAATCTCTGGCTTTTTTAAGTGCTCCCAGGACATCTCTGTGAAGACGGCATTATTTATTCTTTGAAGCATTAACACTAATTTATGCAATGGTACTAATGATTGACATAATGAGTATTTTATTGGCCCTGTAAAAATAGCCTCCTCCTGCAGCATGACACCACCCTGGCTGATCCCAATATCCTAGCCGCTGCAAACACCGCAGTCCCTAGTGACGCCTGCAGTCCAGGCCCTGTCACACCCGAGGAAGTCAGAGCCGCTCTGACAAAACTCAACAACAGGAAAGCCTCCAGCATCTGCGCAGTAACCACTGAGATGCTGAAGTCAGGCGGTAATGTCATCATTGAGTGGCTTACCAACATCTTCAATCAGGTGTGGGTGACAGAGAAGCTTCCCAGCGACTGCACCAGGGGGTCATCCTACCTTTCCTGAAACATAAGGGTGACAGGCTCGTCTGCAGCAACCACAGAGGCATCACCCTTCTCTCCATCCTTGGCAAGCTTTCTACCGGGATACTGCTCACCCATGCTCTCGCAGCCATCAGAAGTACCTGCCGTCCTCAGTGGGCTGGAATTATGCCAAACCGCTCCACAACAGACCACATCTCTGACGACCTTCAGCTGTACATTGGATTCTTAGATCTGAAGTCTGCCTTTGACACCGTCTACCATTCTTCTACAAGCCCTTGGAGCACCACCTACGAGCGTCACCCTGCTCAAGCTGCTCTACAGCAATGCACAGAGCTGTGTTCGTATCAACGGCGTAGACTCTGACTGGTCTCCCATCTCCAGTGGCGTCTTCCAGTGCTGCGTGGCTGCTCCTGACTTGTTCAACTGCGTCATTGACCATCTGATGTCCAGAGTGTGTGAGCAGGTCCCTCGGCAACTACCACCTGACTGATCTGGAGTATGCTGATGACACCATCCTGCTCAGCACATCCTACAGTCAGCTGAGAGACGCTCTGGGCATATGCAGCAAAGAGGCAGAGAAGCTTGGCCTCAAAGTGAGCTGGGCAAAAACTAAATTCATGTATGTCGGTGATGGCCAGATCCACATCCCCTGCAGCTTGAAAAGTACATAGTAGAGCCTGTCGAGAGCTTTGTGTATCTGGGATCCATAGTGACAGGCAATGGGGATCTAAAAACCAGAGATTACTCGCACAAGAGCTGTGGCAGCACCAGCCCTACAGTCCCTCTGGAAACCACTCTGGCAACATCAGACCATCTCTCACAAGACAAAGTTCCGGATCTACAACTCTGCAATACTGTCCATCCTACTTTACGGGTCGGAAACATGGCCCTTGAACAAGACTCTGGCTGCAAGTATTGATGGCTTTGACAGTAGGGCTCTCAGGACCATTGAGGATAGCAGGTGGCCCCAGCGAGTGTCCAACGAAGTGCTCAGAGCCAGCACGCACCAGCCCAGTGCATCTTCCCTGGCTGCACAATGTCACACCCGCTGATTCGGCCATGTCCTCCGCCTTCCCCCCTGACCACCCAACCAGAGCCATCCTCCAATCAACTCCAAGGCTGCTGGATGGAAACGACTACGAGGCAAGCCCCTCACCTGCTGGCATACATCATTCAGGTGACCCCCCACAACACGGAGTGACTTTAGAGGATGCAGAGCGGCTGGCACAAGTCTGCCAAAGCTGGAAGGAACTATGTCATCTGGTCAGCTCTACGCACAGGGAGGGGACACCCCACCCTTCGCAAGAGAACTGATGATGATGATGTAAAAACAGAGACATTTATGTGCACTCTTTCTTCTAGAGAATTTAGGGAAGTAACGAAAAACCATAAAAATCAAATGAGAGAAAAACAAACATTTATTCTAGACTCCACTCTTTTATTGCGCCATAATTTTGTATATACATTTGTGCCATTAGCCAATTTCCAGAATCCAAGATCACACAGTAAACTTAAGTGTGAGGCTCTCAGGTATTTTGGAGGATATTCCTGGATGCGTCAGGCCTGTTATGATGTGTTCGCTCAGTCCATCACCTATCTCCTTTTTCTTTCATCTCAAACCTATCAGCAAGACGATTTGTGACATGATGCTGAGATCACTTCTGAATACACTATTAGTAGTTAATGTCACAGGAGCATCATGCTGCTTTCATGAGGACTAAACAAACAGGGAATTATGCAGTAATGGCCCCCATTTCTGTTCCTGCTTCAGGCCAAGTGTGCATGTCTTGGTTGTATGGGGATAATACGTGCGAGCATGAGGACATTATGGTGCTCATTATGTTCGCTTAAGAGAGAGTTATTTGCTTTTGTTGCTGTAAGCTCAGTGTTGTCTGTGGGACGCTGCTGTTTGTGTGTATATGTTTGTGTCTGAGGTAGATGCTGAAGCAGTTGAAATCATTAATTGTGGTTGTTTCCTCGCTTCCCTCCAGGACTGATTGTATGATTTTCAGATACTGGCTCATTGAAGTAAACGGTATTAGTACAGTATTCGGTAAGTGCCCAGGGGTCTTGTCTCTGAGCCTTTTTTTGTTTCAAGTAGCAATGTTGCGTGAAGCTCCCTTACACTGAGCCTATTTCTCAAGCCCTTATCCGCCCCTATGGAATTAACCACCAGTGTATTCATCTCCATACGGAAAGAGAGCAAGATAGGGATAAGAGGGGTAGGAGCTGGAGTATTCTAGCCGGGCTGTATGAGTACCCTGTTAGCCTCCTTCCTTAAGCAAATCACAGAACATTAAGCTAAATGAGATAAACAACACGCAGGGTCCAGGGAGGGGCTTACAGTTAGTGTGTGGCTAAGGCTGCACTCTGGCTGAGACTCCCGCTGCAGCATTAGGGAGGAGTGTCGCCACGCTCATTAATGTAGCAGCCCGGATAGACGTCGGCACTGCTGCTGGGTCTGAGTCTGCTGAGAAAAAGAGGGGCCCACACAGGAAGCTGCTCCTCTAACATGAAAGGATGTCAGTCTGTATCTCTGTGCGATTCCTGACATATTTTAAACATTTTATGCCTAACTTTGTTCCCTGCTGCCTAATCATATCCACTAAAAGATCTCATCCCAAACATATTCGTTAATCATTTAAACTGAAGAGGAATAAATGCTAACAGATGCTAAAATTGTCAGGTGTTGCTGCCATGCTGTCACAGCTCAGAGGACCTAAAAGGTTTACCTGGATGACTCGTTTATTCCTGTCCCATCAACCTCCAGCACTTGTGTCCTGTGGTATGCTATAGGTTGTGAGTCGATTAGAACGTTCTTTATATCTCATAAGGGTCAAATGATGGTACAGAGAAACCCCAGTGCTGTAATAATGTCTGTGGACGGACAGCTGTGGGTACTTAAGGGTTTCTGCCTTGAACTTGTGCTGCGGTTTGACTGTGCAGCTGAATAGCAGGTTTAATTTCTCTGTATCACCATGTCTGTCATTTTTATATCCCTAATTGCATCGCATTAGGAATTTATATGCTAAAATCAATGTGCTAAATGATGAGGTCTTTTCCGAAATGAGATATCCACCAATTAAAAATATGGACACCCACTCTCTCCATATGGCTGAATTGCAGCTGAGAATGTTTGAGGTTCTTATTTAACCTTTGGAAAGACGTCATCGGAGAAATTTGGGTTTAAAATGAAAACTATTTTTGAGTTAGCCCGGGCTTTTAGTGATATATTTTAGACAGTAAGTGTTTTTAGAGTGTCTATGCATGTATACAGTTTTTAATGAAACCCTTCTGGCTTGTAGTTAGACAGAGTTTAAAATTAATTTCCCACAGCATGATGGGAAAGAGGATCAGCAGAGAAAATAACTTGCTGTGCTGCCTGATATCAGTTGTTTACAGTTGGTCATCTTTTTGACACTGCATTTGTTTTATCACTGCCTTAAGTGGCTAATTTGGTGAAGATGCAAATTGAGTGTCACTCTGAATCAAAGTTGAGTGATAATGATTGGAGTGTGCTTCTGGCAGAACTACTGAATCTCTTCTTTTTTTTTCCAAACTGTAACTTGTACCTTTGAAAATGAAGACTAATTCAGCATGACTGGGGCCCAGGGTGTTCCGGGAACAGCCTGCAAGTTCTGAACAGGGTAGAAAGGTCAAATTATTGCTCAAATGACCATAATGAAGTCAAAATAACCAGGAAACATGTTCACTCACAGATACTCTTATACACTTTCATTAGGAACATTAAAATAACGTAGCGCAACCAACTTTCAGGGCCAAACTGCAGCTTTTGATAACATTTTATTTACATAAAAACATGAACAGTATTCAAAAGGAACCTGGAAATTGGGATCAAAATCAATGTTATGATTTATTATCTTTCTCCTCTGGAAACAAGCATCCTGCAGTGTGTGTGTAACCTTTTCATGTGTTTGCATCATGTGATATGGAGGGTTTTTTTAACCTTACTTTAGACAAGTAATGCTGCTCAGCCAGAGACCAAAAGTTACATTTAGTCAGACTGCAAATCTGTTATTAGTCTGATAGAGGCATATACGATAAAAAGCTTTAATAGATCAAGTTTTGCTATCTCATTTTTCATGATCACATTCAACTCTAGAGCCTTGTTATCAAAACTATGCGTTTTACTTCGTTTTGAAGTCAGATAAAGCTTTGACTCTCAACTTCACCAAGATTTGTTGGAGCCAATTTAGTCATGAAACAGCGCAACTTTTTTATTGGATTCAAGGTGTACATGTTGTAAACAGTAATTATAAGGAACTGTGAGTTATAACAAGTATGCACTTATTAATCTTTCTTTACTTTTTGGACTTCCTGTTGTATATAAAGTACATTTTTCTGATATCATGCTGTCTTCCAGAAGGTCAAATAATGTTAACATCCCCAACAGAACCTTTCTGAAGGCCTATTGAAGTGTTGGGTTTTCAAAGATAACAACAAAACAGCATCCCT
This sequence comes from Labroides dimidiatus, assembly GCA_030710495.1. Classification (NCBI taxonomy): domain Eukaryota; kingdom Metazoa; phylum Chordata; class Actinopteri; order Labriformes; family Labridae; genus Labroides; species Labroides dimidiatus. The sequence continues at coordinate 17,414,200 of CM061158.1, forward strand.
CAAATTCACTTATGTGGAAGGACCCACTCATTAAGCAAGTGTGAAAGGCTTCATATGTTTTTAGGTGTTTGTGAAATAATCATATTGATTTAGAATTTGTTATAATGCCTGGGGCATATATGGTAATGCTAATTAGGATCCCCTTTGTATGGTGATAAATTATCATTCTTGTCATGTCTATCATCTTACTCTTACTGGAGAGATACTTAAAGTACATTATAGTTTACCCTGTGCACTATACAATGCTGGCTGTTGAAAATTAACTACAAAATGAGAAATATTTGCCTGAGATGCAAAAAAAGGGTAATAAAACTAGCTTACCCACTTTTTCTAAACCATGCCTGACGACACACTTGGTAGCACAAAGCCTCTAAGAGCTCAGGCCTGTGAAAGAGTGTCTCTGAAAAGTATCTTCTAATAAAAACTAGAGTCGTCAAGCACCGATTGCTTTCTCAGAATGCCTTTCTTTGGCTTTGTATTTGATATACTTTCAGTGTTTGAAAGTCTAAACTAAATTTAATTCTATTAAATAAAAACAGTGCCATTTTTTTTTAAATGCAAATGTATTCTTTGGTGTGTGTGGTATAAATTTGGCCACACTGCTTGTTTTCAGTCAGACAGCATCTTAATCAATACACCATCTGTTGTGCTAAACTACTCATTCCTTTAGAAATGACTGGAATGCTAACATGCCTTGTGCTTTTTTTTCCCCCCACAGCCCCCCCAACAGTCCGCATTATACACTCAGGACACGCCTGTAATGTTGAGGAGGAGAGGCACACAGAGCGAGTGTACACCATCAGAGAGGGGGAGACGCTGGAGCTCACCTGCCTGGTGACGGGACATCCTCGACCACAGGTAAGGAAAACCCACTCATCTGCAATTAGCTGACCAATAAAATTTTAATAAGAGCCTTAAAAGAATAATTTTAGTCTATACCTCCCTTTTCTGTCTTTTCCTCTTTGAGAATCTCTCTTTAATTCAGCATGAGCATTAGAGTGGTACACCACGTTCCTCTGCACTAAACCGGCTTAAAAGTTTAATCCTTTAATTATTGATGGTTTAGTTTGTATTGTGCACCTGCATGTTGATAATGAAAGCTGCCACATCTAATGAGAATGCAGAAAACAAAGCAGCAGAAACATCTGCCAAAACAAAACTGTAACGAGCGCACACTAAAGAGACTCTGGGTCATGTGAATGCACGGGGGTCCTTGGCTTCTAAAGGATTTATTTTCCCCTCAAAGTCTCATATTTCTGTTTTGATCTTAACCAACAAAAAAAAAATTGGATGGAATTTTGAAGGAAAGACTCCTTTAATTTGCTGAAGAACTTTTGCTGTTCTTTTACAACCCAAATTCCAATGAAGTTGGGACGTGTAGAAAGTACATCAAATTAGAATGCACTGATTTGCATATCTTGTTTTAACTATATTCAATTGAATACACTCCAAAGACAAGATATTTATTGTTCAAACTGATAAACTTTATTGTTTTTTTGCAAATATTCACTCATTTTGAATCTGATGTCTGCAACACGTTCCATAAAAGCTGGGACAGGGGCAACAAAAGACTGAGAAAGTTGAGGAATGCTCATAAAACACCTTTCTGGAACATTCAACAGGTGAACAAATATTTTGTCTTTGTTGTGTATTAAACTGAATATAGATTAATCAGGATTTGCAAATCATTGTCTCATTTTTATTTACATTTTACACAACATCCCATCTTTAGTGGAATTTGGCTTGTACCTTCTTGTTAATGCTTTTCTTATTCCTACGTAAAAGGTAAGTATGCAAGAAAAATATGTCAGCAAATGAAAAAAAACAGAAACAATCTACTTGTTTGGACTAAGTCGTAATATACTCGATCCAGGCAGGTTTAAATGTCAACTCTGCCACAATAAAACCTACCAGTCACGTTTGTTCTTTTATTAATCTGGGCAGGATTTGCAGACACTAACCTTTCAGACACTTATTGAACATTGCTTCCAAATTGCTTTAAAACACAAATCACACAAAATTCAAATCCATCCCAGACAAGGCCAAGCTCATTAACATGAATTCTTATAATCCCCTTTTGATCGATAGACGGAGCGATAAGTTTCTACACTTCACCTTTAGACTTCAGCCGAAAACAGAACATTGATTTTGAGTTTCAAATAGGAAAGGTGAGGCCTCTTAAATTAACAACTGACTCACAGAACCACGGTTTGTCTCCGTCACTGGGTGGAGGGGGAGACAAATTCACACTCATCATCTCGGTCTTTCCTCTTAATTAAAATTTGTAAAACACAGTGTAGAGTGACGGGAAGAGGAAGAGAAGAGTGGAAGATCAAAAGGCATACACGTCTGTGGCAGGAGAAGCAGAATCTCCTTTGAAACAGAGTCATTACGAGACTCACGCAGTTTCCCCTGGCACAGTGGGTCTCGGCTGTGTCTCTGTGGACTCTGGGATGTGTCAGCTCTATCCCCCTCTGGTAATGGCATGGGACTAGAGGAGGGGTGGGGGCAATACACTCAATCTGAGTGTATTCAGAAGCTGTGGAGGTTATCTGGGGTGGTGTTGGACCCCAGGCTGGTTTTAAGATGCTTGCAAAAAAAAAAAAAAAAAAAAACAGGAGGGTATGTGAACTCAGCGGAAACAGTCTCACAAGCTTACACGGCAATAACAGCTCATCTTTTTATTAAAATACAAGATTAATCCTTTGAACATGTTCTCAGTCTTTCTTCACCCCAAAGTTCCACATTTTAATTGAATCGTGTTTCTTCATCTTTCAAAAGAAGATGTGTGAGAAAAAGTAATCAGTTCTCTGTGCAGACTGTGGTGCACTGACAGCATCCTCTTTTGATTAATGGCACAGCACAAGTTTGGTTATACTGTTGTAATAAATGCCTTTTTATTAGAAATAAAAACAAACCTACATCTTTTACTGAAATGATCTGTCTCTCTGTTTTATACACATGCATTCACATTGTGGCTGAAACGATTCCTCTAATAATTTGAGAACCTCGATTCAGTACCGCAGGAAGTAGAGGTGCCAAAAACCCAAAAACAAATGAACACAAGTAATACGTTTTTGAACACAAGAAATAAAGGGAACAAAATTGTTACACAATTTTTTTTAACATGAGGTCACTTGTAGTCCAGCTTTCTGACCACCCGTGGCACTAAAAGGACTTCAGAGTTTTTGGGGAAGCCTCAAAATAAAAATAAAAAAGGGAGCTGCAGCAAATGAGTTGGAAATGGCAGATTTGCAGCACAGTCCGAGCACCCATGAAACGAGCAAGACAGAGGCAACACACCCAGACTGTGATGACCGGGACTGGGAGTGTGTTGACAGAAGCTGTGCATTAGCATTTTGACGTTCCAGGTCAAAATGCTAATGTTTAGAGGCACTGCTTCAACCAGCTGGCCTCAATTTTCCAGGAACGTTCATTTGGAAAAGCAACGTTTTGCTTTTGGAGGTGGCTGCATTATATTAAACACAGTGATTGCGTGGTTTGTGTCAGCTGTGTCAAAGCAGTGGAGAAAGGTCTAATCAACAAAGACAATGCACTGTCAGACAGCTGCCTTGTCAAGGGAGGCGTCACAAACTGATGGAAAGCTACAGAGAGATTCAAGGATTATGAGAAGTCTAAGCTTCACAGCAATGCCATACAAACACTCTCTGCTCTGAGAAACACCCCAAATAATGTACTGTTATCTGATGCTGCCTGCCAAGCTCAGAATACAGTGAGATGTGTCCTGGAACTGATGTTCAGGTCAGTGTATGTCCTGGGAAAGAAGGGGGTGACTTTTCAGGGTGACGGCAGCCCTGGTGACATTTTGTATGAACTCACACTGGACGTACCTACAACCTCCCAAAAGAGAGAGAGTGGATTCTCAGGAGACAGAACTGGCTCTTTGACAAAATTTAATATGAAGTCATTCAACAGTTTGCTCCCACCATTCAGAGTAAGATTGTGTCCTGTGCAGCAAATGGTCTCTACTACGGACTCACAGCTGATGGCACCACTGATGCCAGTACAACAGAATAATTTTCATTGACGCTGCAATGTGTGGGTGAGATTTCCTTGGATTTTACAAGGCTCCTGACAGCAGAGGACAGACACTGTTCAAGTGCGTCACAGATGTATTTCTCAGGCTGAACATCTCAATTGCACGTCTCCAGGGATAATTTTTTGACGGAACTTGTAATATGTCGGGACAATTTTCGGGTGTTCAGAACTATGTCCCGGGTCTCTGTTCCTGCACTGTGCCAACCACTCACTTGATCCAGTCCTTCAAGAGGCTGCCAGAGAAGTTAGTCTGATTGCTGATTCTGTGAACTTTGGCCAGAGTGTAGCTGTGGTAATCCATCTATGAGTCGATGTTTGGCTGTAAGGCAGCAGTAGTTACCATACTGGCTGTATGTCCCACAAGGAGTTGCATACAGACAACAGCTATCAAGCGTGTCTGCAGTGCCTACAGACAGATCACTGACACTTTGGAGTGACTTAAAGACGCACACTTCAAAAGTGTGAGAGGAGAGACCAGAGCCAAGATCGGAGGCCTGTGTAAGAAGGCGCTAAAAGCCAAAACCTACTTTGGCCTCCTGTGCTGTGATCTAGCGACTTTGCTGGAGTTTGGAGACTGACGTAAATGCATGTATTGATCTCCAGAACCCGCTGCATCTCAACAAGCAGTGGGTGCTGAGCATACCTGCCAACACTTCTGATTTCTGTGGGAGTCTCACACTTTTTAAACCGTTTTTCCACTGAACTCCTGATTTGTAATTTCTCCTGATTTTCGTCAATTAAGTCTGATCAATAACATCACAAATACCAACAACGTCATTTTTTGTTTTGTTTTTTTTGTCTGTCTACCAATGCTGTAGCAAAGTGTACTACTCAGGGGTTGTGGAAGGATCAGATGGTCTCCAAAGACCACTTTTTGAAGGAAACTGGATTACTCGTCTGACATTGCAAACACCTTCACAGGTAAAAGGAAGTATTAGCTTAGGCACTTCATTTTCACCCTGACATTGGTGGAAACAAAGTTTGGCTGTTCACAATCAGAAGATGTTAAGTGTTGATGAGGAACAGGATCTCAGCCACAAATCTTTAAATGGATTATGCTCACTACCTTAATTTTAATAAAACTGTACAAATAATAACTTTGACTTATAGTAGAATTATAGCAAAAAAAGACTAAACTTTAATTAGTGTAAAACAAACTGTATAATCGTTACAGGTTTTGTTTTTTTTTTTTTTTTTTTCAAATTTACTCAGCATAGATTGCTTATATTGTTTGGAGAATAAAGTACAAAAAGATAAATGTGCAACTAACAAACTCATTACTAAGACCTTCTTTAGCAAATACAAGACAAGAGACTACATGTTGGATGGAAGGAGATCTGGTTTCTTTCTATGCTTTGCTTTATTGTAATTACACAGTATTCTGTACTGAAGAAGTTGTGATTCTCTTAGCTCTCCCTCTTGAAACTCCATACCAACTAACTGTAGCTACAACCACACTTTCCATCTGCCTCACAAAAACCACAGGAGGGCTAGTCACCCTCCTTGATCACTGCACTGTGGCTTCAATTAGTTCTGCATTAGCAAATCACAAAATTACTTTGTCCATCATTACTGCCCAGACTACAGCCTCTCTCCCTGACTTAGAGATACCAGGACCTCCCATGATAACACAAGCCAAGGGGTTTTGGGCCAAGAACAACATCAGCACCATTTAATTCCTTACATGCATCTCAATATGCGCACTTCTTGAATTGCATGGGCTCCCTTAAGCCTTCCTACTGATGGAGACTCTGGATTGTATCCAACCAGGCAGCAGCTTCCACACAGCAGGCCTCTGTCAGCCCCGTGCACATCCGCCCACCCACCTCAGAGGAAAAACAGAGGCTTTCTAATAATAATAATATCATACATGAATCCAACGAGACACACACACACACACACACACACACACACACACACACACACACACACACACACACACACACACACAGCTATCCACTCACACTTCTAACAGCCGTAACACTGCCTCCCAATTTAATTGTCAAATAAATACATGTTCCTGTCAGTCACCTACACACTGTATAATACATCCTTTTTCACAGTGCCTCCTGGGTTTGGCATTTCAAGGTGTTAGAGGTGTTATACACAAAAACGACTGCAAGTGTTGGCATCTGACAGACTTTAGGGACATGAAGTCATAGTCTTGTAGATGTAAAGTGCAGAGGTAACATGGAATCTGGCTCTCTGAGGAGAAAGATAACACGGAAAATCTTGGCTGTGGCCATAGTGCCCACCTCTCATACTCAGCCCTACATCTTGTTTGTTATCCTCCATATGCTCTTTCTCCATGTAAAGGGTCAATCCAAAGAGAAAAAACTATTTCAAAAAAACATAATAGTTCCCTTTTTTCTATCAATTTTTAATTTACAGCATTTTGGCTTTAAATTGTCAGACTGTACTCGGGAAAACATAACTGAAAGATCCATGCAGAGGTTACCATGCTCTAAAATTAATGTGACATATATATATATATATATATATATATATATATATATATATATATATATATATATATATATATATATATATATATATGAACTCCACCCCCTCGATGGCTTTGAACGCTCAACCAATGGATCACAGGTGGCGTTTGTCACTCTAAGCCATAGGTGTCAAACTCTGGCCCGCGGGCCAAATTTGGCCCGCAGTGTAATTATATTTGGCCCGCGAGGCAATTTCAAATTAATATTAGAGCTGGCCTGCCGGTATTATATGGCGGCAGCGCTGTAACACCGCATTCACCGCTTAATTAGCCTGTGTAAGAAGCTAATTTTGACATTTACCTCAGAAGGCTGCAAACAGAAAGGAGGCGTTCAATTTTTATTTAGATTTTATTTAATATGCCATTGATATGTTTTAATTATTATTATTATTATTAGTAATAGTAGTAGTAGTAGTAGTAGTATTAGTATTAGTATTAGTATTAGTATTAGTATTATTAGTATTAGTATTATTAGCAACTCGATTTTGCATGCCTGCACTTGCCTGCTTGTTCAATATTCATTGTTAAATCAAAACTTGTTTAGTTCCACATTAAAAGGTTTGTTTGTTCAACCTCGGCCCGCGGCTTTGTTCAATGTAAAATTTTGGCCCACTTTGTATTTGAGTTTGACACCCCTGCTCTAAGCCATAGCTCAACAGGTAGATATCAGATGAAAGAATTTTTTATTTTTTTCTGAAAACTTCAGTGTGAGGAATCAGGGATGTGGCGTGAGAGCGTGTTAAGCTCATTAATTGCATGTCTCTTGGTCAGTGCGTGAATGTTGGCAGCTAAGTGAAATACCTTTTACAAATTTTACAGTTAGTTGGGATATAAATTAGTAATTGACACTCAATAGAGACATTCAATTTAGCCGTGTACTCATTAAATAGCCTCACCCATAAACCTTTCCTTTTTCTTTATCACAGTCTCCCTCGTTCTGCATTATTAGAGCAGCACATACATAAAGCTTTATCTGCGCGTACTTTGATGGTCACTGTTCTCAGCTTGGTCCATTGTCTTTGATGCTGTGAATAAACATCAAAGAGTCCCTGATGATGAAGCCATCTGCCCTCGTCTCCCCTGTCCTGGCCTCCATCCACTATGTCCACACTTCTTTGTTTGAGTACTAGGCTCCAATAGCTAGATACACCACACTGCAAACACCTTTTTTTTTTTTTTTTTCAATTATTGGCGGGCCAGCTTCAGCTCCCAGCACCATGGGTCAGCGAGTACAAATAAGCTGACCTCAGGCTCTGGGACAGCTAGCTTTATACTGACCAATTTGAGTATGTGATCTGCTTTGGATGCCCCATGGCAGTTGGCCTACAGTGCTGGTGTTTTTAGCAGATGGTGCTTTTTTGGACATGATTTAACCTTCTATTTTTTTCAGTGTTGGCCATACAAACTACAGCATCAGAAGTGGAATGGGAATATAGTTCCCTCTTAACCTTTTTACTTTGTGTAATGCAACCACAATTTTTCTCTCACTTTCTTTTGAAATGGACTCTGTAATTCAAACACGCTGGACTATGAACTGTATGAGCCTTATCATTTATTATGTTTGCATCTCTGCACCATCATACTCCAATGCATTTTATTTTCATCAAGTTGTCAACTTTGCAGTAAACAGTGACTGTGGTGTTTAGTGCAAAGTACTGATAAGGCCTTCAATGGAAAACTTTACTGGAAAGCAATTAAACAACTCAAATAAAATCAATAGAAAGGCTCTATATAAGCCTCATTAATTATTGTAATAAAAGAAACAAAAAAGCTGACGTTCATTGTCCAAAACCTTCACAAATTCTTTAGCATTAGTGGTACCTTCCCAGATGTGTACCTACCTGTTTCATGGGCACTTTTGCATCCCCATGTCAGGAAAGCTGGCTTTTGAACAGTGTGCTGAAAATGAGCCAGATGGTCCCTCATCTCTAAGGAGCAGAAAATGCAGCATCCACTATTTCCAGAAAGTCATACTTTGATTTGTCCGATAGTAGAGTTTCCCCAGATCCACTTACCGAAATAAAATATTCATTCATTGTTCATTCATTCATTCACTCCATTCTTCCTTGGTTTTTGCCCTCTTCTTATTGTGCAGAGAATGTCTCCGGAGTGATATCTTCAGAGCAGTGGGTCTGTACCTCACTGTTATCAATGTTGCTGTGGACTGAGATCAACATTATTAGAACGTCTGGCTTCTGATTATGGTATGTGCAGACACCCAGTTCTACTTTTAGGGCAGTTATTAAAGGTCAACTCTTAACTACAAACAAGTAAACCCTGCCAGAAAGAAAGCTGACTCCTTGATTTCTTTACACTGTCACTGCACAGTTAATACTTGATTTTGAAGTCTGTCTCCTTCTCATTTATGTCGGTGTCAAAGTGTTGACTAAGGATTGTTTCGTTTTTATACTTACATCTCTGCAAGGACCAGCATGCTCTAAAATAGACCTGTAGAGATTTGCTCTCACAAATTTGTGATTTTAGACCCCCTGCTGCTCTGTCTGATCGCTTGATTGTCATGCTCAGCCACACTTGGCTGCACCACTGAGCCGCACAGACCGCCATCAGTGTCTAAAAGAGGGAAAAAGATGGTAAGCAATTAGAAACCAGTCTGTAGTTAGGGAAGGCGAAACGTCACAGCAGGCATTATGTGAGATTCAGCAAAGATGCGTGCTCCGGCATATGATCCCTGCATAACAACAGACAGTGGGTGCATTTTAATTAGCTCTTGCCGTGACATCGCAGCATGTGTGATCTCAAACACTGCTGGGATTTTCTGCTGGATACTAATCTAGACGAATTTTTGCTTCCTTTGTAAGCAAATGTTGATCTTTCTATTGGGGTGTCTGATAGAAGAGGAGAGGGTGTTACTGTGTAGGCTCTGTGGAACTAAATGGTGTCATGAACATGATGCTTTTTTAAAAAATAGTGCATGCAAAATGTCGCACAATCCTTTTCCGTGAGCCTCGTGAAAGGAAACGTGAAAACCAGGCCTCATTTACATTTCATGCTTATAAAAAATGCACTGAACTGCACGGGAGAAACTGTAATAAAACATTTCTGCCATAAAGCAGAAGCTGGGTAATACTTCTTCAGTTTGAATTATTCCCTGGAGTATTTTTTCAGACACCTTATGGGTCTCATCTGAGGCACGAGCAAGAGGCTGTAAAAATTGCCCAAAAAACTCAACCAGGCTGTCACTGGGCAAGGAGGAGCAATTATCATATCGCTCAAATCCACCAGCTCCACTCAGATCAAGAGTATTTGCATTGCAGTAAGGAGAGTGAAGAGGGTCAAATTGTTCTCAGCAGGTTTACTTCAGGACTCCCCCCTGTGGCTTGAGGTGCTCAGATGTAGAGGAGTCAAAAGAGTGGAGGAGTGAAAATGGCTTCAGGGTACGGCAAGATTTGAAAGCTTGCTGATAAAGTGACCTTCTGCCTCTTTTAAACAATCACTGCTTTCCCTTTGAAAAAAAATAATGAAGAGTTATATGAATACCCACTTCTTAGTGTCACTCCAACAATGCCCTTATTGATATTGCACTTCCCTAAAACTCAAAGCTCTTTACACAAAAGGCAAAGAGATGCATGGGGGTATAAGCTGGGGGGAACACTGGATTCTGCTGAAGTCACCATAACTTGGCTTGCTTCGTATTTGCATTAGAAGTGCAAGAGAGTGACACAGAAACCAAAACTTTTGCTTCATCTCATTTATAATCTCAACTTATTCAACTCTGGGCTTGTTTTGCTGAACTCATGATCTCTACAGCTGTTATAATAGGCGCCAGATTCTCTAACAGTGAGGCTTTAGCATCGATCTATTGCTGAGTGTGGGTTTTTTTCATGGAGCGCTTTCCCTCAATGCCCCTTGATGCATTTGAAACAGGCTGAGTGAAGCCTCTTCTGTGCAGTGTATTCATTTAGAAGCATTTATTTTTAATGACGATGTATCAACTTAAAGGCTGTAGAAAAGGGATGCGACAGAAGCTCAGTCTGAATACAGACATTTGAGGTCTGTAGAAGGGAAATACAGCACAAACAGCCTTTGAGTTTCAGGGTGGCTAATTTATTTCTGCCACTCTGAACAGTCATACCCCCAGCAAGTTGGAGACTCTAAAACTCCACCAATAAACTATTAAATTCCTCTCCTTGTCATCTTCTTGCCCCAAGCTTCAAAAGCAGCCTCTGGAATAAGGGGCTATTATCAGGTTGGTCTCCCCCATCCTTTGATTTTTCTGTTTGGAAAATGACCCAACATCAAGCTGTTGCTACCTCAGGCTGCAGTCATCAGGGGTAAAACCCTCCTAGCTTTAGCAGAGCAGCGGCAATCTCCCAAGATAGTACCCAATCCCCATCCCTCCCTGCAATGATATCCCTGCTCCATCTGATGCTATCGCTGTAAAACGGGAAGTTATCAGCATCTGAAATGACGCCACACCATACCGCATGGAGATATTGGATTCTAATTCACAGCCTTCCCTGCCTAGGAGGAGATATGTGAGGCTCCACAGGCAAAGCCAGTCCATCTGTGGCTTACTTAGCGAGAGGGATTGAATGCAGCTTTAGACTCTGTCTTTCTGGCTCGTTGTTGTAACCCCCCCCCCATCCACCTCTCCTCTCTCAGAGTTGTCACGGTACCTGTTCATGCCATACACTTAATGAGGACAGGAGAGGGAAATGATGGAGAGTCAATTACAACCTCATGTTGGAGAGTAACACCATTTCACCTTTCATTACTCTTCAGTGCCACAGGCTAACTGGGACTCATCAGTTAGTGAAAGGTGTTCATGCTGAGCAGGGCCATGCTGAGGTCAGTCTTGTGTGGAACAGAGAAAAGAGGAACACTGGAGGAAGATTGTTAGCCATCAGGTTCCCTTTTGAACCATGACATTTCACAAGAGAGCATGCTGTTCTTTATCAGTGTGTCCGACACTGAATTGTCAAAATGAGTGAAAATCAAGAAAACATGGACACAATTTTGTGACTAATTAACTACTCTCCTTTTTGAACGCTTTATTTTGTCTCTATGGGGGTTAATGAACATAACTTTAAACCAAATCTGCCATTTCCTTTTATTGTCCTGTTCTTTTGCTCAATTTCATAACAATTCAAGAATCATGTCTTTGTGTTTGTTTGTCTTTGTCCTGCACTTGTTTTATCAGATTTAAATGTTGCTCATTTAATGGGCCTATCAGAATGTAAAGAATAAATACAAATAAGTAACATAACCTTTTCAAAATTTTAAAAGAGGTAATCAAAGTGGATGTTATCAGTAGATACAGGAATAAATAATACTCATTCTTAACAGTCCTGACATATTTTTTTTTATACCCCCTGAAAAAAAGGAAATTTTCCCAACCTGATCTAAAGATCTTCAATGGAAAGCTGTGCAGAAGATTATACATTTCAGACAGTATTTGCAGTGACTGACACAGACACAACATCAATATATTATACAGTCTATGAGATGAGTGCTTGAAAAAATTCAACTCTCAATGTTTTTCCTGGCTGAAAATGAGGCGGTAGTGGTACCTGATCGTGGGCTCACAGTGGTACCATGCCATCAACTGGCTCAAACAAGTGTTTTCATAGCAGCCTATTTAGGAGTTGTAATTACATGAATTAAAAGAAATTACAAGTATTATCTAGTATTAATAAAGTTATAGTGTTTGAATCACAAAGATTTATTGTTGTTACTTACGGAAACTATGGGCGCGGTTCAAGTCTCCTGTGATTTATGTTAAACTCACCTATGTGTGACTCACTGCTCTGCTGTGAGGTTCGGTGTACGCACAGAGCTGATACACAAACGGAGTGCGCCGCACACGGAACCAGAAGTCAAAGGCCACAGTGAAGGGAGACAAAAGACAAACATCTAAAACATTTTCTTTATAATGACACGCGATCTACCCAGTAGACAACCAAAGCTGCTTTGACAGTTCGACACAGCCCCACCGCCTCTAGTGGTCGCATGTAACTGCAGCTACAGATTGCTGAAATGACAGATGACAGAAAACGCTTGAGGAATATTCGATTGAAAAAACTGAGACGTGAGCTGGTGGCGGTAATGCAGGAAAAACCCTGACTCTACTTCACTAAATATGTTGTTGTTGTTGTTTTTTTCACAGATCCGATGGACAAAGACAGCGGGCAGTGTCTCAGACCGCTTCCAGGACTCCAGCGTGTTCAACGAGACGTTGCACATTGCAAAGATCCTTAGAACGCAGGGAGGACGCTATTACTGTAAGGCTGAGAACGGCCTCGGCTCCCCGGCCATCAAGTCTATCAGGGTGGACGTCTACTGTAAGTCTTACGCACCAGGACTTCATCATTTAACTTGAGCTAAAAAATAAAAAGATTCTCTGAAGATTTGATCCACTATAGGAGCTGTTTAATTCAGACTATAAGCAACACTTGGCAACCTCAGTTCCCCAGTATTGCTTCACGACTCCCAAGGTTGTACTTGATTTTTATTTGCTTGTTTTTTTTTCCTGTTGCTTTAATCTCTTTCCCTGTTTCTTCTTGATTCAAAGAAATGTTAGGCAGTGACCCTTTGTCTTTTCAATTAACTGCCAATCCAGAGTTTTGACCATCTATACACACTTCAAATTTTAGTCTACTCTAAGAAGAACAGCTGTTAAAGCTGAATCAGCACAGTGTATAAACTTTGTCTGTTTAATTCATAAGAAAAAAGAAAACACTAAATTAACCAAATGCTGAAGTGTTATAATCTGACTCTGAACAGAAACAGCTGAAAAACAGCAGGTGGCTGCAGCAAAGGTGATTCTTGCTGATCATTGTGTTACAACAAGAAACCTAACCACCCAATGTTCCTGCATGATATACGAATGTAGTTATTTGAATGCAAAAACTGCTCTAAGATTTCCTGAGGGAGTTGATTGGGCTAAAACAAGCACATTATTAGGTGACAACCATGGACATGAAGTGCAGATTCTACTTAACCCATTTCAACAACAAGCAGGGAGGTTTATTAGCTATTATTAAAGAAAATAGTGATCGATTGTAACTGTTTTTATCAACTTTACATTTGGGGCTGCACGGTGGCGCAGCTGTTAGCGCTGCTGCCTTAAAGCAAGAAGGTCCCCGGATTGAATCCCCATTTGAGCACGGTGTGCCTGTCTGTGTGGAGTTTGCATGTTCTCCCCGTGCATGCGTGGGTTCTCTCCGGGTACTCTGGCTTCCTCTCACAGTCCAAAAACATGCTCATCAGGTTAATTAGTGTTTCCAAAATCCCTGTAGGTGTGAGTGTGTGTGTGTGCATGAAAGGTTGTCTGTCTCTGTGTGTCAGCCCTGCACATATCAGTCCAGGTTGTACCTCTCCTCTCACCCCGAGACAGCTGGGATAAGCTCCAGCAACCCATGAGCCTGAACAGGATAAACGGTATAGAAGATGGATGGACGGAATTTACATTTGTTATTCCACTTCTCAATAAGTGGCCCCAGACTAACCCAGACTAATTAGTGAAACCTTTTTAGCTAACGAGTACGGCATTAAAGTGGTGGCAGACATGGTTTTGGTGCTTTTTAAATGGTCTCCTCATTTTTTTTATACTCTTTTTCTACTTTTCGGCTTTCTGTGCCATCTATGAGAACTGATGACTCCTCTGCCCTCAAAGTGTTTCCAAACATCCAATTATCAAAGAAAGAGTAAGTGGAGCGGAATTTTTTTATTTTGCTAAATAAGATGCCCTTCAGCTCTCTGGCCTTTGACTGTTATTCTGTGAGCAGTGCTCTGGCAGTTTCAGGCCTTCCCTCCCCTCTTTTCTGATACTTTCTCCTCTGCCTCTGTCTTACAGTGGCAGAAAATGCCTCTTGCTGTGTGGGCCACATCCTTGTATCTGTTTATTTGGACCGACACGGGCAGAGGTTGTGGAATTGGCGCTTGTTTGGAAAGCTTGTGGAAGGCCTTAGTGGAGCAGCGGAGCAGAGGCTGAGCATACCTCTGCGGCTGACAGTCTGAGCCTTGTTCTCTCTGTGCACCATTTCACCTCAGCTGCGTGATAGAGCTGGAGGTGCAGGTGTGGAAATGAAGCCAGAGAACACGCCGGGAGACAGACCAGAGGATAATCACAGGGTGTGGAGCCTCAATAAGCTCCTTCATCCATCAGTTTTCTTGCTGTTTGGCACGAAATGGCTAATTTTCCATTGCAGTAGATTTTTTCTTTTTCTCCAAAAAAAAAAAAGAAAGAAAAATTGACAAACCTGTAACAGAGATTTGATTATTAGTACCTTAAAGCAAAGAGGAAGACATAAAAAGGACGGCAACTCAATATGAATATGAAGACAGTGAGGAGTACAGGGGCTGGAAAGATGATGGCATTTAAAATAAAGACAGTACTGCGTACTAGGAAAAATCTTCATACTTCAGTGCAGTTATATATTAAGACTCAGTGTAGGCAGTAGTAACATGCAAACACTGTCTAACAAATGTAAAAGAACCAAGTACACATGGTGGAAATGAGAAGGATTACCTATATAGAGCAAACAACACACCATAAAGGTACTGCACTCCTTTAAGACAGTAAAATGTTATCTTATGCTGATTATTTTCCTTTCATTTGAATGCAACAGCAAAGAGAGGGTATCATAAATGTGAAAATAAAGCTATTTCATCATCAATGAGATAATGAACCGATATATTATTTTTTGCGTTTTCTTCTCCTGATGATGTCCTTGCATCTGGCCTTGTAGCACGCTGTGTGTATACCTGACGAGCTCACACTGTCTTGTTGCACAACCAGCAAAAGCACATCATTTCTCCGGAGCAATGTTACAGCTGTCCCCTGGGGCTGAATTTAATTGATGGGCCACAGCAGTATGTGCTATTTTTAGGGGTTTGCATCCATGATTTTTAATTAGCATTAAAATTGCAGCTTTGGAGCTGGACCTCCCAACAACACCTTGAATCATGTTTGCTCTGTCTTTGCATGCATATCTCTGCCAACACCATTTTCTTATAGGAACAGAAACTAGGATTGGCAGTATAATAGAGTACACCATCACTTATAAGAGCATATATTACATATATAATATTGCACATAACAAGATGCAGTTTCCCTTCAAGAAACCTGAATGATATTCTTACTGTCTGCTCCATGAATTTCTTTAGAAACCATTTATTTGCTTTAACTTTCTGGAATCAAGGGTCTTCTTTTTAAGATAAACGCTAGAGAGCTTCTTCATATGTGCACCTTTAGTAGTTCAAAGTGTGCTTCCCTGAAAAAGAACCATCTTTATAAAAGCAGCTGCAGTCTGCTTGACTAAGTTTCAGTCAAATTAAATAAAAGGAGAAAGAATGTAGACAGTAGAGTAAGAGTTTTCTGCAGTCGTCTTGAAGCAGCGGATGAATAAAGGGAGGCATAATTTGCAGTAATAAGTGACTTCTGCAGCTCAGAAGAGCACATAGTAGCCATATAGCTGGCGCAAGCTAACCTATTTACAGAGCTCAAAAGTCCATCTAAGCACATTTTACGCCTGCTGACACCTCAGTTGTGTTTGTGGGCCGTTGGGCCCTCTGCAAAGTTAATAAAGAACCTTTGCCCAACTCCTACACTGATCGATTTGAGCTTAAGATGCTCACTTGGTTTTCCTACAGGGGAGTCTTTCCACTGTTTTCATTTAATTTCAGCTGCATTAATTTTGCTGCAGCATCTAATGTTTCACTGAGTGACTGATCAGGGAGGGCTTAGGAGTTCTGCTGGGAAAGC